>JAOYSI010007349.1:0-12193 GCA_025775065.1 Hiodon alosoides | reverse complement strand
TCTTGATTTTTGCTGTTTTTGTGTGTGTGTGTGTGTGTGTGTGTTTTTGTGTTTGTTTTTGTGTGTGTGTGTGTGTGTGTGTGTGTGTGTGTGTGTGTGTGTGTGAGAGAGAGAGAGCGCACGTGGTGTGTGTGTGTGTGTGTGTGAGAGAGAGAACGCACGTGGTGTGTGTGTGTGAGTGCGAGTGTGTGTGAGAGAGAGCGCACGTGGTGTGTGAGTGTGAGTGTGAGTGTGAGTGTGAGTGTGAGTGTGTGAGTGAGAGAGAGAAAAGGCGAGAGAGCGGGCAGGTGAGAGGTTCTCAGGTTAGAGTTCTCTCAGAGTTAGCCCTAACTTCCACACAAAAAAACTCTCACCCAACTGTTTAAACAAACAAATAACTTCCCCCACTTAAGCCGGTCGGGGAGTTTTACATAGGGCAGGTGCTCCGTTTTACTAACTGATGCCATATTTTGTTCTGACCCCGCATCATGCGACTAATTGTGATATCGATTTAATTTAAACCGCCTCTTCCTTGTATCGTGGGACTATAATTCTGTTCTATTGTTCCATGGCTACAGGGAGCAATAGAGCCATAAGAAGAGTATAATTAAATAAGAGGAGCCATCCTGTCACACATGAAGTCAGGCCCTCCAGTAAACCCACTGACCTCAGTCTGAATGAGCTACCTATACACAAAGTACCTTGAATCAAACGGGAAACACAGTAATATTTTCGTTCTTTAACCTGACAGTAGGGTTGTTTGTTCTTTCCCCAGTGGGGAGCTGTGGTTGGTTGCTTCCTGGTGAACGGGTGTGCCTGATGCGATACCTGCTCGGTCTGCTTCCACTTCTGCTCCAGTGCGTCAAACATGACCCTGCACAGCTCCTGGACATCATGTTGCTGCCAAGCTAAAAAAGAAAAACAGAGAAAGGCTCGATTGGGTCTGAGCTTCAAAACACACAGAACTGCTTTGTTAAAAAGAGTTATAGAGTTGCAGTTAAACAAGGTCTGCGGTTTTCTCCAGGCCTAGAGGACATGCCTGGCATCTTCTGCCTGGCAACTTGGCGGACCCACTCACCCTCGCTGCTGTCCCAGCCGAAGCTCCGCGTGACGTCAGTGGTCTCGATGGCCCGCTTCCTGCTGGTCTGAAGTAGGACAAACAGCCGCTGGAGCTGGTACGGGATGCTGGTCACGGGGTCCTCTTCAGTCTCCTCAAACTCCCAGCTGGAAGCCGAGCGAGTACACACGTACACACACACACACACACGTACACACACACACACGTACACACACACACGGTTAGCGTTATCTCCACACGCCCTGGGACCTGGAGCACTGCCTCATAAGCAACGGGCAGGGAAAGGTAGCTCACTTGTAGAGCGCATTTCTGAACTCTGGCGTCATGTAGAGTGTCTGCAGGAGGCTGTTCAGATAACAGGTCATGGCTTGGTTGACCAAGCCCACGTAACCTGCCGAGGGACGAGAGAGAGAACATTTCCGGTTCAGAGGACCAGGCAACAAGAAGCAAACGGCCGACAACAAGCTGATGGCGAGCCCTACCAGTCTCCGACTTGCTGAGGATGGAGGAGTAGGAGTAACTGGGGCAGCTGTAGTCGCTGTTGCAGCCCACCATGCCATCCCGAGGCAGGGGCCCGATAAAGCGGTCCTGGGAGCTGTCGTCTAGACAGCTGCTGTCCGCTGTCCCAGACTCATCCTGCGTAAAAACGCAAACACCAACGTCGGTCAGTCAGAGAAGAGGCTTTCAAGACCTCTAGGCATGGACGTAGGGAGCCGACTTATAAAGGCTTCTTTTGCTATTAAGCGATCAGTAATGCATTACAAGGCTAGAAAACCAGGAGCCGGGTGAAGCCGAAAGTTGTTTAAAAACATCAAGGATGTCATACAATTCACTGCACTCACAAAGCAATTGTTAAAGCCTTTGGATGTAGTTTTCATACAATGCGCCTATGTTGGCTTGTCATGGAGCACACTACTCTAGCAGACTCAGGTATAACTAAGATCCCTGAAACTATGGGCCCTGTAGTTAAGGTATAAGTGGCTAGATATTAGTCCTCAAAGGCCAGGCGCCTGTGTGGTTACGAGTCAGCATACAAGCCAGCAGTGGTGAAACCAGCGGCTGTGAATCACCACATCGTCAAGCTGAATAAACGATACAGGGCTGCTGATTGACAACTGCTGCGCCGCTCTGCGACACGTTTCGGGTGGCTCCCGCGGTTCTCTCGACCCCGTCTCTCCACTTACCGAAGCAATCTGAGGCTGCTCACCATCTTTATCTGTGAGTTGGAGGAAGTTCTTCTTTCCGGGCTCGAACCCCGAGTCGGAGAGAGGCAGGTCACTGCTGTGGTCCAGCAGGGCCTGCAGGTGAAGGGGTGAATGAAGAGGAGAGAGCACTTCAACGAGAACCCCTGACCACAGCTCATAGTTGGTCTACAATAGGTAGACTGTATTATAAAGTTCCTCATTGTAGCTGAACATGCTTTTTTATTTGTTTTCTGGGATTAAAAGACAAAAGTGTAGGTCTGAACTCAAACATGCGTTAATCAGCAATAAACTCTACCTTTTATAATAACGTTATTATATTATATTATATAAATGACAGTAAATTTTCTAACAGCACCTGTGCACAGATCAAATGGGAGCATTCAGCCTCCACCAGGTGGAAAAGGGACTGAGTCTTAACAAGCTGCTTTTACATACATAAGCATTGCACGTGTGTGCACCCTCCCCTCCATGACCTCACCGTGGCTGTGGAGTTGCTCCATGCCAGGTCGAAGGTGCCACGGACATAGCCAGCCTTGAGGGCCACGTCCTGGAACAGCTTGTTGAGGGAGGTGGAGGCGGGCAGGTTAAGGGTCAGCTTCTCATTGACCGTCTTGGCGTTGGTGGTGTCCTGAATGATGCACAGCACCCTGGGCTCCTCTGCAGCATTTTCAATCTGGGGGGGAAAATCAATTCGGGAAAGCAGCGCAGAGGTGAGTGGGACGTAGGACGGGGAGTCCCTTAATCAGCAGCTGTTCTGGAGCGCACTCGTGAAATCATTATACCATCTACATGCATAACAAAACATCAACAGAAAACAGCAGCCCCTGTAGGTACACTGACTTTAAGCAATGCATCAAGTATGTGTTAATGTTGTAGTAAGTCTATTAAAGCATGAAATTAATACCATTAGTAAGAAGACAGAAAGCTTGGATATTAATGGCACAGATGGAAGACAAGACATGGGAAAGTAGAGCACAAAGCTTGTGTAAAGCAGCATTAATATGACAGACTGTCGACCTTGTTGCATTAAGCTCTCGGAATACACAGCTTAAAGTGGTAAGCCTAGAAGCCGAGGAACGCAGGCTGGAGAACTTGGTGCCACATAAAACCACTGATAGGCATCCTTGTTAGTGCCGCCAATGGGTGACAACAGTCACCACGCTCTCTGCTTTCAAAGGCATTGGATTGCATATTGTTAATGGTTAGTCATCTGAAAACTATCAAAGAAAAGCATGGTCCCAAACCACACCCAACCCCCTGCCCAAAATTTAAAATACTGCTTAAACTGCACTAACTAAGGTAAGAAATACTTTGATTATCACAATCCTTGAGAAATACAAAGCTATTCTAGGGTGACGGTTACTTATTATAGGGGACCACCACAGGCTTTGAGCATTCTCGAGCAGAAGGGATCATTGGTGTTAGAACCGTCTGGGCAGAAAATTCCCCTTGAACAACAGCTGACAGGTAGGGGATGGCTCCTGGAGCACCCAGGTAAGGGTCAAGAGGGGACGGACATCAGCCATGGGATATCACAACATGCCGCCGCGTGCTCACTCACTAGCACATGCACACGCACACGCACACGCACGCGCACGCGCACGCGCACACAGCTCATGTCCAGGCACTACCTGGGCAAACTTCTTCTTCATCTCCTCAAAAATACTCTGCCGACAACTCCAAAACAGACCCTGTTTCATATGAAATGGGCATTGAGAAAAACAAAGGAAAACAGTCAGCTGTCGGCAAAACGACAGGGAGGTACTGAAAGCTAGCGACCCGCCATCTCATCTGGGGTTCAGGGTGATTTCGCCGGCTTTACAGTCCAACACCCTAACTCGAGGACAAACTCCTGCAGCATTCACACTACCCTAGGCGCCCTGGTTTAAACACAAGAAACGTAAAAATACAAGCAAAATCTCACTGAAGGTGATAAAGGGCCCACCGATGTCAACATATCACAGGGTATTATCAGATTAGAAGTATTTTTAACACAGATAATAATGTTGGTCCATCACCCAGAGCCGCTGGCTTTGGCAAAAGTAGTTTTTCTCTTAAATGACCTGCCGTGTGTTACCAGTATTGCCCACGCTTCATTTTTTATAAACCGCACAATAAACTTGTTTGTTTTAAAAGCAAACAAGTTTGATAAGGTTCAGCGCAGCTAGAACGTACATCGCACATGAAACCTAAATATAAACTCAGTAAACCTATTTTAAGCACACTCACAATGGTGTGAGTGGAGTAAACTAGAAATAAAGTATGGCCATGCAAAGACAACTCCACTGAAACATTAAGACAGATAACTTGCTTTTCAGGCTGAATCATAGAATCATAGACACAACACCAAAAGCATATCAACGGAAAGAACACCAGGGCACGGCGCTCTACCTTGGCTGAAGGTACTGCCTGATATTTCTTGAGTTTCCAACAGGAAATCCAATTGGAGATTGCTTGAATCATTTAGGTACCCAGATTTCTTTGCCGTCACAAACTCCACAGCTGAGTGGCCACCACCTGTCAGTCAAAGCCACGTAGCGGAGGCCTGGTTTTGTCACGGGCCTGGAACCGCTGTCGCACAGTGTCTGCACCAGTTTCTTATCTCTAACTCGGCTGCTCATGTAGGAGGACCAAAACATCCTCTTAAGCAATGATTAAGAAAAAAAAAACGACTTTAATTTTAAAAGAAATTAAATTAAGTAAAATCCAAGCACCACATCAGATCCACTATCACCACTTTGGATGAGAAAATGAAAGTCTCTCTCCACTTCCTCGTTTAACATTGCCAGCTGTATGGCGAGAGACTTCCTGAAAGAAAGCCAATGCGCGCCTCTTACGTCGATCACTGGTGCACGCCCCCCTCTCGCACTACCTGAAGTGACGCACTTGAACAAGCATGTCCTCCAAAGAGACATTTAACATTCACAAAACGGCAAAACTCGAATGGCGTTTATGCATTTAACTCCCGAAGGAGAATTCCAGAATACAAGTGTGGATCTGAAGCTGTGGGGTCCCTTTGTCACCAGCTGACATGAGTTTATGAAACACACCAAGGTTCTTTTTCTCTTGAGTGAAAAAACAAATCCCTGAAAACTAAATAAACAAAACAGGGGCATCTTTTGGGAAGTCTGATTTGATCAGCACAATCACAGGATCGTCTCATTTTTACACCCACATTAAACACCGGTTTTTCCTAGCAATGCCTACATAATTGAATTGTCACAATTATAGGAAAGTGTGTGAACATGGAATAAGCAGTTGAATACAGCGAGCCGGAAGACTTCACTAGAACTGTGGCAGTAATAGCCCACGTCACATTAACAAACAGGAGACAGGAACTGGCTGAACAGCAGCTGGTCAAATGTCTCCCATGGACCTCTTCTCAGTTGGAGCAGCACAATGCCACACCACTGCAACTTCAAGCGTTCGGAAGGCACGGCCAATCCCCGCGAAACAAGAAAAGTGCACCGGGGGAAAAGAGGACACCGACGTCCTCAGCGCTCTCATTCCCACTGATGAATTATTCAGAGCTATGATATACCCAACCCGTCTACAACACCGAGGCAGAATTCCAGGGCAAAGTTCAGCACCACGTGTGTGCGCAGGACTATAAAAACTGTTCATAAGGCTCTCACAAGGCTGACGAATAACACTGAACAAGGAGCCCAGTCGCGAGAGGGAGGATCAGTAGCTATACTCAACGGGCCCATGTTTTCACCATGACTTTGGGCAGCTAAGCCTATTCAGAGGTTGGGGCGACACAGCTAACCAACCAACCTGCTGACTCACCCTGGAGTGTAAGGCTTCTATGAAACGGTTTAAATCCTGCTGATAAGAACTGTTTTTTTTTTTTTTTTTTTTTTACTCCCAAGAATTTTCCAGCGTCACAAGGCACACAAAAACAACAAAAAAAAGACAAGCATCTCTGATGGGATTTTGGTTTAAATCTGAAAATGCTACTCAACCAGACAAATCAAATATTGAATCTAAAAATTTTATTTGAAAAATTCTGTATTACAAATATTACACGTGGTGAAAATCTGGCAGAGATTTAACACAGCGACTGAATAAACCACCAAGAATTAATTTTTTTTAAGTATTGTTTAAATTTTTTGTTACTTGTTTAACAGCTCTTCCCTTGTGTCGCAGTCTGAGGTCAACCCCACCTAGGCCTACTCGGACACACCTTTCTTTAAAAAAAAAAAAATACACACATCCCATCCCAGTTAGATCTCTTTTTAAATAAAGCTGAAAAATATAATAAAGCTCATAGGAAGGCAAAGATAAAAGCTGTGTCACACGTTCAACACAGTAGGGGTGTCACGAGCACAGGTCACAGGGCTGGTATGAAATAAATGTTGGAACACAGATGACGGAACAGAGAGTAAATCTATGCCTTTGGTTAGCCTTATGCCATTGGGCTGACTTATTTATTGAGTAATTATTTATTATTGAGCTTGTCCTGAGCAGATTAAACAGGAAGACAATTTAATTTTGCAAGAATAAATATTCCTGCCCAGGCCCTAACATCTCTGCTACCCGTCTGATCAATAGAGTCCTCTCTCTCCCCCAAGAACAGACATAGTCCCCTTATTCTCCTTCAGTGGTCATTAAAAGATTACAAAGTTACAATCTGAACAATCAGAAACAGTTTGTGTTGGAGAAAGCTGACTGAAGCCCTGTCAGAGAGTGGAAACTGGAGTCAAAATGCCTCAAACAATGAGCAAACATTAATTTGGTAATAAAAGTGAGGAAGAAATTGTATATATCTTAGATGAAGCTATAAGCTACACTAACTTTTTAGCATTTACACTATTTAAAATAAATATCATGTCATCAGCTGTAAGTCTGGCTATTTAAAAATCGGTAGCCTAACGCAATCAGTTTCACTTACGGATTGAAACTGGAATAACCATCAGTGTTTGATTAAACAATTTTCAAATCAATTGAAATTTGATAAGATAATCAATTGAATAAAAAGATTCTACCATTTGTCAGTAATACCTAATGAATACTGAAATAAAACCATATAAAATATGCTAAATGAAAGGAGAAAATTAAAAAATTGTTGCGTTTTCACAAGATGGAACCCTAGAATTTCTAACGCGCTACAAGGAAAAACACACCACTAGCTGTTACACACAAGCACACACCCCAGTTGTGCTTTTCAATGAACAGCAAATAAAGCAAGTAAATCATCAACACCTTGATTGAAAAGAAAGTACAAATCTCTAGTAGGTCAAAAGCTAACAACACTGTGAAATTTGTGCAGGTCCAGAGCGACCTAACTGGTTGTTGAAACTGAACTAGTGCTTAAGGCTCAGCGACAAATACACACCTATTGCACATTGTGCTCTAGAATCAGTTTACATCAGTACTTCAGCAATTTATTACCACAAGATTGCAATATATCTCAATCTGTGGCCTTTAGCTGTTACATCGCAAATAAAAAATATGTTAGGACTGTGTCATAAATTCATTTATAAATTGCTTAGGCAAACATTTGTCAACCTGACTTGTTGACTTAATTGTCATTAAAGATAGCTACATAAGACCAGCTAAAACCTAGATTCACAAGTCATAAGAGGACTGCTAAAATATTAAATCATAGTCATGACTTTAACTAATCCAATTTACAGCAAGAGAAAATAAACAAAAATCCCAGACATAGGGAAACACTAGTTTGAGTGTGTGTATATAAAACATAATAATATACAAATACAAAACATTGCTACAGCCTGCTACAGTATACATCTTTCATGCAGAATAAACTCATGAATTATTATTGTAAATCGCCAAGAGTGAACAGCGAATACATAATATGCACCTACAGATAAAAATTGTAATACTGGACCCTACCAATTGGATACATTCAATTGACAGACCGCTTAAATACTACTGGTTAGTTTTTCTTTTAAGAAAATAAAAACGTGAGACAATTGTCTATGCTTTATCAATACCTCTTTCCTGAAAAATAATTGTATTTGTGGTAAGTAAACTCAAGTTTAAACTCCTAAATGACATTTTTAAAATACTGTCAATTTCGTATGCGTTTAATGTCAGAGCGTCCGAAGACCTGAATAGGATACATGTGTAATTGGTTCATTTGAATGTACGATAACTGTCTCCATGCATTTATATCAAATTCAGTACACATCACTGACATGTTCAGTCTTCAGTAAGTTTTCTTCATATGGATACGTAAACACACAGTTCGCTGGTTACGCATGTACCTATTGGTTAACCTCTTCTAAGTCAGATCTTACTTGGGACGACTAAATTTAAGATCAGAGCGATGCAAGTAACGCTTCGTTTTCACGGAGAATGAACAGCCTTCTTTAAAGCTTACCTTTCTGAAATAAATTATGATGCAGCTACTCGAAATAGTATCACACTAAGAAACGGTGTTATACATTTTGTCCGGAAGGCACTGGTTCATCCCCCAACGTAGCAGGCCTGTTTACTGTGTGAATCTGTCACCGTGATCCACATAGGCCGTAATATTAGCAAGTTAGCTACTCCGAGCCCTTTCTTCGAATAATGTTGACACTACGAGGTTGCGTATGTATGGCTTAATACATTATTTGGACCTTTATTTACAAATATTATGACATAATTCGACTCTTAATTACATGAAATTCATTTTGTTTAGTATAAAACCAAATAGCCTTGATTTTTTCCTCTGAAAAAAAGATAAGTTTCATTGCTTCAAGCACTTCTACCAAGTTATCAAAAGCTTCTTGTGACTAGCAACAACTTGCGAGGTTAGCTAACGTTGAACAGATAGCGCTAAACACTTTACTAAAACCACGTAACAGCGCTTAACTGCTTGAATAAGGTTGTTCATTTCACCAGATGAAAGGGCCTGTCGCTGCCACAAACCGGTCTCAGTGTCTATGCATTAATCTCACCTCTTTGGGTACAAGCTGGTTTTCTTCGCTAGGCACCATTTCCATTTGTGCGACAGTTTAAACGGACATCTACCCGAGCTCGGATGTCAACGGGAGAGCTTTAAGGTAGCGTAAACAAACATTGTTTGTCGTTTTCTCTGTCCAAAAATTAGATGACAAAGCAAGAAAAACTTGTTACTTGTGATCGCAGACACTTTCTTTTTCAGTTAGCTATACCACCTAGTTAGCTAGTTGGCTAAGCACAGACAGCAATCAATGGGGGAAAAATGGCCGTCCCTCCTCAGTTTCGCGAGACCTCAAACAGACCCGAACGTCACTTCCCCTGAATTGTTTGACGTCTGTGTGTCTGTATAAGATACACATTGCATTCATGTGTAATTGTATTTTTAAATATAGATTTATTATCTTGCTATTTCTGAAATAAAAAACAGCTTGGATGGGGCTGTTCTCCTTTCGGGTTCACTAATAATAATCTTGTTTTGTTTTGTTTTTAAACGGTATTCGTGTTCCAAAGATTGGAAGTAGCAAAGTTACAAACATTTAGAATGTTTGAGCTCAGTCAGCTACTTTTTTGGATAGTAAAAAGTAAAAAGAAATCTATAGTAGTCCAAAAATATATACATTTATCATTTTACAAGGACAGGGTAAAATATTACTAAGAATGTCATTGAGTACAAGCAATTATATACTGATATCACAATCAAAGTATTTACTTCTCGAGCGTATGTTTCTGGTTTACAATTCTCACAGAGGCATGTATGTATTCTTCAAATTTATGTTGCTTCTCAAAGCATTTTCTACTTTGTCTTCTATAGTGTTGTGACAATCCTGTTGTCTCCTTAAATGATCTCCACTGTGTTCCCCTTTGCCTTTGGCCCAGTCTCAAAGTAGATGGACCACTAAAAATATCAGCATTTGAGGTTTTTCCCTTCTTCGTCTGTTCCGTTTTTAATTGCTTACATTTAATATTCATGATGATACTTTTGTTTTTCATTCTTTAATCTTCACTTAATAACAGTATATTTTATATGGCTTATTTGACTTTTGTTAAAAAACGTATAGCCTCAAGATCTCATCTCATGACCAGTTTGAACTAGCATCTGTGGAAATGTCTTTGATGTAGACACACAGCTGAATTGTCACAAAGCACTGAACAGATTGAATTTTCCAGAGGAGTTGAAATAGAGAGCAAGCAAAATATGTTCACCAGCTGAAAAGCAAGAGGAGGGAGAATATTTTAATTTAGCGTTGCATGACCTTCTGTAGCTTCAGCAGAAATAAACTTATTTTGTTAAGAAAACTTTCTGGATGGCAGCATACAAATACAAATATGTGTTGAGATGTAGTAGAAAGTCACTTCACCATAAAGGTGATCTGAGACATTCCTGCCCTCTAAGAGCACGGCCAGACCAGCAGAGTTAGGTCCAGCTAAAGTGAAGTGACAGCAAGGGAAGCTCTGAAAGATTATACGGTCATTATATGGCCATATGCCACCCTCCATCTCATCTGAAAAGCTAAACAGATATGTTTTAAATCTGGACAAACTTAGGAGGACTATTCCTCTGTAAAGGGGCTCTGTGAGAGAAAGCCCCCCCAGATCTAGGTATTCCTTGTTTTGGTACAGTCATGGGCTGCAAGGATCTGGTGGTCAATAAACACAGTACCAAGGTGAAGAAGCAGTAGTGCTCAGAGGCTGTGAGGATATCATTGACATGTTTAACACATGCCTTTTCAGTACTATGGCCTGAGTGTAGTGTTTCAGCACACATTGGTTGCAGTAAACATAGATGCAGAAATGACAGAGAATTGATATTTTATTAAATTTGTCACCACTGGGTCAAATAAGCATTTTATTGATTTAGAGGTAATAATGCATTTTTAGTATTTAGTTACATCTTTTGGAGGAAAATAGTTACGATATCTAGTTGATGTCTGTGTAGTACTAGCCACAAGTAAATTGAGCAGATCACTGTGCATGGAGATCCTCCAGGAGCATGATAAAGTGGTAAACTGGCAGCTTTGTAAAGTTACCTGTGGTATAATGGTGCACGGATATAATAGGATGGCTGATCTCAAAGTCAGTGCTTTAGAAGCCCAAGGAAGTTTGGGGCCGTTGATTGTAGAATTAAACCTTCTGTTGGTGTAAATTTAATTTCCTCACATACCAAACAATAGTGAGGAAAACACAAGAAACTTCCATCCGTGGCTAGCCCATCAGAGACATCAAAAACATATTTAAATGTGTGCGTGTGCGTTCTTGTTGGCGACAGCAGGCAGATTTTTTTCTTCGGTAGTTTCAAATGATACCACTGGCCTGGCTTTGAACCATCATGATGTCATAATTTGATATTAATAGGCTTCATTGTGCAATACCATGTTTTCATGTAGCAATCTGTTACGATGGAAGGATGGATGCCTTAGGTTAAATAATAGGCATGACCTGTGGGTCTAATTACATCACCTATTTGCATGGCAAAACGTCATTAAGTGTTGATCCTCAGCTCCTACTGAGTCATGCAGTCAAATCGCCTCACAACTAAAAATAAACAAAGATTGAGTGACATACTTCGTCTTTCGCACACCACGTATGCATACTGATGGCCAATAGGTAATAAATACTAAGCTTGTTACTAATTAGGTTAGTAAACAGAGCTGCTAGGCTGGTAGTAAGAATCTAATAGGTGTATTTGCTGTGTGTTAGGCTTGGTTGGTGGTGATTCACTGGACACCAGTCTGATGACTGGATAGCGTCACGTTTAACCACAACGGTTCCAGTTTGCGTAAGAACACAAGGAAGCTCTTTGTGTATCTAAATCCAAAAGCTTTTTTTCACTGTGTCTTGTCTTGAAGTCTGAAGGGATGAAGCACCCTAAGGTTTTGGTTTTTACAGCAAAACTTAACACAAAGCAAACCTTTTTTTCACAAGGGCTACCAGCAACATGAAAGGCACACACATGCATACAGTTGTCTGCAGCTGGTTTGGAGGAATAGGATATAGGACACAGATAGCAGGAAAGTGT
>JAOYSI010007348.1:0-12193 GCA_025775065.1 Hiodon alosoides | reverse complement strand
TCTGCCAGGCGTGTCTGCCCAGGAGGGGGCGCCCTCTGCCAGGCGTGTCTGCCCAGGAGGGGGCGCCCTCTGCCAGGCGTGTCTGCCCAGGAGGGGGCGCCCTCTGCCAGGCGTGTCTGCCCAGGAGGGGGCGCCCTCTGCCAGGCGTGTCTGCCCAGGAGGGGGCGCCCTCTGCCAGGTTTGATTGGCAGGCAGTAAGGTGCCGTGGTCATGTGGTCAGCTTTGTGTGACTTGGAGATGTTGGGGTTAGAGTTAGAGCTTGGTTTGTAGACGGAACCCAGATTACATGAGAATGAACAACTGCTCATTGCTGCGGAAGGGAAATCACGTGTCTGACGTTGTTAGACCTGTCGTCCGTTCTGTCCACCAGATCACTTGGCCTGTTTACACGTGTGGTTTCACATGTTAACCCACATGGGGCGAGGGGGTCAGAACAATGAGCAGTCTCTGCTTTCCCTCGACTTGTTCACACTCTGAACAAATAGCACTGACTGCAGGCTAGTGACCGTGCGAACCACAATCAGCTGGGAGTGTGGCCTCTTCTAAAGTTCAGCTCCTGGGAATGGTGGGAACTACGGTTCTTCCCTGCAGGAAGACAAACGTGATGTTGCCAGAGCACTCACGTTTGCAAAAAAAGAATCTGTTTGTTTTTCATTTATTGCCACTTTCCTACTTTAAACTTCCAGGAACTCATGCAACGCAGATGTAGTGATTTTGACTTTGTGGAAGTTGAGGACGTTAACCCCAACGTTAGCTGATCTTTCGGGGCATTCGGGAGTGGAGAGACAGGCAGGCAGACAGACAGACAGACAGACAGGCAGACAGACTGAGAGAGCGACAGCGAGAGAGAGGGAGAGCGTGAGAGACAGTGACCGCCTGCAGAGAGCCGGCTCTGTTTAAATCAGCGGCTAAATTTAGACTCTGAGTCACGTTCGACAGCCAATAAGATGGCTCTACCCACAATGCCGCACGGCTGTTACTCACACGCGAGTGGGCGGCAGGCGTAAAGGTCGTTCACAGGGACTTTTTGGCTGAGGTAGAGATTAGTGACGAGTTTTGTGTCTTAAATCACCATGGATTCTGTTGTTCTCTGTCTAGACAAGATCCCCGAGTGTCAGGTTCACCAGTTAACGCTTTGGAGAGGGGACAATATATCTGAGCAGTAGTTGCCTCCTGTTATCAATCTACACTCCAGTGAAAGTCTGTTTCAATGGCGTGCGTTAGCCGTTGATGATTCCCATAGCAGACTGGCCCCACCCAGTTGCGGTCTCCCCACACAATTTGTTTGCTGCCCGCTATGTGTGTGTACCTGTTTGAGTTGGTTACCGGGGAGATGGGGAGGGGCGGGGCTTTGTTACCGTCTGGGTTTTATCAGCGTTTGTCAAAGTGCCGGGGTCATCTCAGTATTTGGTTACTAAGTGCTGCCAGGAAAGGGCACATTGTTGGTACTCGGAGAGTAGTGGGCAAAGACTACGCACATCTGTTCTGGGTAAACGCCTCCATTGTCTGCCTCAAGTCGTGTCTATTTGGTGTACCCCCCCTTAATTAAATGGCCCCTTTCCAGAGGGAAGAAAGGGGGAAAGAAAAATGAATTGCGGAGTATCTTAAAGAGCCACTTGGGTCTTGATGCCAATTTAAACTTGAGCCGTTTTCTAGCGGCGGGTGATGGAAAGTGCCGGAAAAAGCAGGCTGTTTGAGATGCAGGAAAGCTGGCCCGGAGCCAGGAAGGGCTTATGAAATGCAATTTTACCCCCCCCCTGAAATGAAGAGCCAGTAGGAGTATGTGCTGTGTGAACGCTGAAATAAAAGCCGATTGAAGCTTGTACTTTGTAAAAAAAAAAGGAGGGAAAATACCACATTGTGTGCATGTGATTTGTGATCGATTTTAGAAGGTGTTACCGAGGATCATGGTTACCTTAAGTGTTAAGTAAAGGGAAGGTAAAAACGAAACAAGTGTGAAAGCCCCGTTTCATTGCCTTGTCACGCGAATTTGATGGCCTTAAGTGACACATCCCCATTTCATATTAGCCAATCAGCTTGGTCCATCTCCGGAGCACCCTCCCCCCTGGAGATAACTTCCACAGAGCCAAAGTTATCTCTGTAAGCCCGTCCTGGCCATGCCTCCAGAACTCCCTAATCCTATTTGGTGCAATTACCTTATCTCCCCATCTTCCTGTCTCAGTGGTACTGCCATAATTATCCCCCCAAATCGCTCCAGGTCCTGTCTTCTTGCGTGCCTGCAAAATACACTCCGTCAGCCTTTTAGCCCTTTAAATGCCGTCAGATCGGAGAAGATAAGAGCGGAGCAGTGGATCTGAGATGCAGTCCTGGTCTGCTGCGAATACCGTCGCTTGTGCGCCACCTGTTGGCCTGGGGCATTCCGTCATTTCTCCAGAGACGTGGTGGGTGACCGTGTCCACTCGGCCGTCGGTGTACGTCAGCTGCTTCTGAATGTCGTCTACCCCCTACGGATGACTGAGGTTAAGAGGAAGAAGACCTCGGCTGTGGAACGTCCACGCTCTGCGTTGAAGATCACAAGCCTTGAGAAAAGTGTGACCTCTATGCGACCTTCTGGTTTCGGATTGAGTCTCTTCCCGTCGCAAGCACTTACTTCTGCACAGCACAGACTTACCACATGGCATGAGATCACGGTGCATCCAAGCAGCTAACCGTAGGTTGGAAATTGGACGTTAGGAGATGTAATCACACGTGGCTATCACTGTATTTGCGTGCTATTTAAAGCTCTCCTGTTATCGTGTCCCGCTTTGTTATGAAACGGCACTCTCTGTTCCCAGTGCATGTCTGGGTTTGTACTGGCCAGTTTGTGTGGCGTGGAAGGTGTGACGGCAGGTGAGGTATCCTCACACGCTGTCCCAGCGGGCCTCAGTGATGTAAGACAGACGCGTGGCAAAAACAAAAAGCGCTGCTGTGGAAATTTCGGCGGCCATCCCAGCCCGACGGGGGCGTACCCCAGCCCGTTCACCATGATATAGAAACCCCCTGCCTTTCTCCCATGCCCCAGTTAGGATCTGAATTCAGTGTGTTTGTTTTGTGTTGGGCCCTTGGTGGCTTATCTGACTCCAGTCTTGTTTTATTTTTTTTTATTTCCAGCACCGCAGAAACCAAAGGAACCAGCGAGCCGTTTGGTGGCACCTGGCTATGGCTTTTTACTCCCTCTTGTTCGGAAGGAGGAGGGAAGTGGCAAGGTGAGGAGGTGGGAGAAGAAACCAGTCTGTCTCCAGGACTTGAGAACAAGATTGAACACGGGTTAAAATAAGGAGATAAAAAAAAAAACTATGGTCACCGCAGGAACGGAGACTATGTTTTTTTACAAGACCCCCCCCACCCCACCATCTGAAGAAGCCATGTTGTTCATCAGGGTCTTGGAGAACGCAGCGCTATTTTGGTAAATGTGTAATATAGTGTTTTGTACAGGATCTTGTTCATCTTCAGTTACATTGTTTTGCACTTCTGTATGTGTACATCATGAATGACCTCTGTCTGTCCTGGAAATACCTGGAGGGGAAAAGGTCACGGGTGATGGGGGAATGTGCCAACCACCATCCGACCGTGGTTTTGGTTTGACATTCCCAAAGTAACCCACTGACTTGAGGACAGACCCATTTCCAAAGAGGTGGCATCTCAGAACAAACCTTTAAAAAAAACAAATTTAATTACACTCACACACACACACTGTTAATCTATTCCTTACTGGCATTTTTATTTTCTTAGTTGTAGAATATTTGTTGTTCTTCCAACGAGTTTCAAGGAGCCAGGTTTTACCGTCCTTTAAATGATATTTTGGGTTATCTTTTTTCTTTGTATGCATTTAAAAAAAAAAAATGAAACACTGTCAGTCATCGATACAGACACGTTGCCTTTAACAGTGGTTTTTGGGTGGCATCAGATCTACCTGCAGTTTTCAGTAAGGTTCCTGCAACTCCAGGTCTTATGAAGTAATATGAGGCAGACGTGTTTGAGATGTTGCTCTGAAATTCCGTGTTAGAACAAAAAGAAGAACCGTTGGCGGATAATTAGCCGGTGGTTAATTCCCTCTACCCTGTCACTCAGAAAGAGGCAGTCCCACTACCCGGGCCCTGATGTGGTACCTCTACCGCACGGTCGTACCCCTTCTCCCTGGGCACCGACGTTCTTCAGACCACCTAGGCGGCAGCCCTTCTGAACACAGTCACTCTGACTTGCTCAACACCGCGACGAGCAGGCCCAACATCACGTTGAATTTTGCACTAGAGCCAATAATCAGGGGACAGACAATGAATTGAGTATAAAGCACACCCTTTTAATTCTTACTGGGGCCGGCGCGTCGCACCTGATCAGCGTCAACAGGAGAGAGCCCCAAACATAACGGGATATTTAATATCCGATGAAGGTTATTTAACCAAATAAGGTTTCTTGGGGCGAAATGAGTCTGTAGACCCATTCGAGACCTTGTTTTGGTTGACACAGTTTTAGTGACAGTAACTCATGGTGTGGGACACTGACTGAATTAAACTATTTATACCAGAATGAAGACTGTGTGTCAGCCCTGCTTAACGCATATGGCCCCGTGCGTCAGAACTCAGAACTTTCAGTATTTTCTGCCCCTTTGATAAAGTGTACTTTTCTGACTCTCTGGCTGTTGATCCGGCAGACCACTAGTGTTTCTGAGGGCACATAGGCGATGCTTTGCGAAAAGAAAAGGGCCTGTGAAAGGACTCTCATCTCTCAGGTCAGCGGTCTGCGGTCTGGGGTTTGGAACCCTCGTGTACCTTTTTGTGTCCCGCCGACGGGATGAAATCTTCCACACTTCCACAGAAGACGCCGTAGTACAGTCGTTTTGATGTAAAAGACCACTGCTTTTTTTTTTTTTACTAACTGTCGAATGGCCGAAATGCGAAACCGTTGAAAGACACTGATAGTGTAACTGTTTAGTTTTTCTGTGTTTCCGTGCTTACATTTTTGTTCCTTTTTTACTTGTGTTTTTTTTTTTAAGATTTGGTGCTGTATGCGTTCAAAAGCACTCAAGGTGACGCATGTCACGGTTTTGTGATTCTAAAAGAGTGTTTCCATGGTTACAAAAAGGGAGGCTGTGTGGTTTAGTCTGTTAATTGGCTCCAGCCTGAACAGAAAGGGCAGGAACCAAAGGTTTAACAGCTAGAGCATTGGGGTGGCCTTCCTTTTCTCGCTGTCCTCTCGCTAGATCTAACTGGTACAGAGGAAAGGCTCTCCATCACTTTGTTGCTATGGGAACCCCCATCTTTGCCCCTCCCTCTTGTCGTTGCTCTTTGCGATGTCATGCCGACCGGGGCGATGATTTGGGAACGGCCTTTACCTCGGTTTTCCCCTTCCATCCACTGGAGAAATGCGACCGGCTGTCATGTAACGTTCTCGCAACGTCACCGCATCATTACGGCAACGTTTCATGTTGGCTGAGGCTTTGCACTCCTGAGCCTTGTACCGTGGACACCAGGGCTGAAGTTTAAGCCTTGTTGGACTGTTCCTTCTGGTCCGGGGTGAGGCAGGGGCTAGTCTTTAAGCACGCAGTACTTCATGAGAGGAGAAAGCGAGTTTTGTTTCCTGCAAATCCTGAACGCTGAGCCAGTTGAAGACAGCCCCTGTCCTCCCGCCTCCCGCCTCCCAGCTTCTGCCCATTCTCTCTCTGTTGTTTTCATTTAGGTTTTGTGTAATTTATTCTTTGTAATTTATTTTTTGTATATTTGCCCGTTGCTACTGTATAGACTTATGTGTGCAATTTCTTATTTCTCAATGTGTGTGTGTTTTATATGTGTTTGATTGTGTGCTGAGTAGGGGGGGGGGGCTAATATCCTGTCTGGCTGTCCTCGGGAAGGTCTGTAGAGCGCCTCGAGCGGAATGGAAGGGCTCATGACCAAGTGGGTCAGTTTAATGAGAGATGCTGGCGGATTTGGGTGTGGTTCAAGGTGAGTGCAGCGACACAGGTCTGGTCTCCTGCACGCCACCCTCACTGGCACACCCCGTCAGCTTTGTTAGGTCACAGGAGATGGTTATGGAGCACACAGAGCAACGGGCGCTCAGCGTAAAAACCTTGCCGTTATGTTCCTGGAGCGTGTTGGGAGAACAGACTTTACGGAACCAATAGAATGAGAAGAATCCGGTGTGTGAGTTCTTGAATGCAGTCTGCTCTGAAAGTTCAGTTTTGGTTTCCTTTTGTGGTGGGGTTGGCATAGTTAGTGTCCTTGGGTAACGTCTTTTAGTACATTTTATTTTTTATTTTTAACCAAAATGAAAAACGGCCTTATGACTATTTTATCAACATGCACTGGAAAAGTACGTTGTATCTGTATATCAGGGTGATTCTGAATTTTCTGGTGTTATCATATACTCTGGGTTAGTCTGACTCAGTTGTCCCATGTTGGACTAGCTGAGTGCAAATGGACCTCGGTACTCTGTTATGGATGGGTATCTCAAGGGTAACAGAACGGCCAGGGGGCCCGGTGTTTGTGCCAGGGGTTCAGGGGTCGTACTGAGAAGGGGAGGGGTTATCCCTCAGGTATCCCCCCCCCCCGTCTTAAATTTAGACCACCAGAATGGAACTTTGAGCTGTCTAAACCATCAGTGTCTTGAATTTTTAAAATCGATATTTAATTCGGTTTGTATTTCTAAGAAAGCATTTGTCTTAACTGTTTACTACTGTTTACTGTTTTTAAATAGGGGGGGGGGGGGGCGGTCCAGTTTTTCTTAACTTTTTTTTTTTTTTATTCAAAGAATTTCTGGCAAAAGTTGTACTTTTATAAATAAGAAGATATTGGCTTTGAAATGTCTTGTAGAATTTTTTTTTCAATTTATTTTTATTTTTTGCTGAGTCCAGTATCTCAGATCAAGGGCTTTATAGATATGAAATGAAACGTGCAACATTCCTGTAGTTTCTGTGCTTAAAAGTGTTTAAAAATGATCCTTACCAAAAGTAGAGGTGAGGTACAATCTGTAATTTATCAAAGCACGCCTGAAGGGGGTAATTGGGATTTAAATTTACAAATGAAGAACCCTTAGTCGTCTTTTTTGGGACTTGTGTACTGTACATTTTACTGCGGAAAATCCAGGATTCCTTGCTTTTTCCGCTCGTCTGTCGTTCAGCGACGTCTTGAAGCCAGGATTCCTTGCTTTTTCTGCTGGTCTGTCGTTCAGCAACGTCTTGAAGCCAGGATTCCTTGCTTTTTCCGCTGGTCTGTCGTTCAGCGACGTCTTGAAGCCAGGATTCCTTGCTTTTTCCGCTGGTCTGTCGTTCAGCGACGTCTTGAGGATCACATGCTCTCTGTATCCCTGTCATGAGACCCAGTGAAAATGTAGCATTATTGTAAACATTGACTGTGTATCTTCGAGACTGTACTGTGCACGCCTATCTCTTTTTAAACGTAAAGTAAATACAGTGTGGAATTCGCCACCGATTTGTTTTACAGTGCAATAAGCTGTACATAAGAGCTTTGCTCTACCAATCTTTTTCTGAAATCTTTTGTTTTTCTTGTTTAATTGGTACATTTTTTTTTTTTTTTTCAATAAAATTTTATGAAAGTATGAAATGGTTTTAAGATTCCGTTCTTCATCCTTTTATTGACTAATTTAGTCATCCCTGCCTTTGGAATCGGTAGTCTTGAGGAGTTGCCCTGAAATCCCAAATGTGCTGACCCAAAAGGGTTCCTCCTCCCTGATCCGAACGCTTCGCGGTTACCCTGCGGTTTCCTGTTATTTCTGACACAACCTGCCACAGACCCGGCACTGTGCACAGAGATGGACTGAACCGAAAGCAGCGTGAGTCCATCATGTCATCGAAACCGCACCGCTTAGCAACCGGCCTTCAAACACCACACTATACTTTTTTATTAAATAAGACATGAGGCTCGTATTTGAATTTGGTGACTTGTCTGCAAAACCTCAAAGGTACAGTCGAACATTGGTCCTCTAAAACATTTCTTAAATTTGCAAAACCATGTCCTATGGTCACCGGACTAGCAAACCCTGCCGTGCGGAAAAATATCCTGTGTAAGTGTTCTATAATGCAAATCCTGGTAAAGTGTCCTGTTGGCCTGGCGATAACACTGAAGCAGTTTTTAAATGCATAGCCTGGGTTAGGCTTATCTGCAGAACAGCCTCATTTCCATCATCCCAAATGGAGTGTTTACTAGAAGTTGATCTTTATTGTGGAAATTAACCCTTTATCAGTGAGCGCCAAGGCTAAATCATGTTCCTGGTAAGTAACGTTGTTAGACGCCCTGTCCCGCCTGTCTGATTCGCCTGTGAGCCGCTGAAAGAGCAGTTTTAGGGGGTGCGGGTCCCTTTTGGAAGAGCCGGTGTTCCCTGCCTTGGGCGCCACCCACGACTCCAGCAGTGTTTTTTGGAGCGAGGGTGGAGCCATTGCTTAGGACACACCCCCCAAAAACAGCTTGGGTTCAGGCTTGGCATTGTCTCCTTGAATCAACAAGTCCTTATGCAGCCCAAAGACGTGTCCACCAAGGTTTCGAGCGCTGCTGATACACAATCAAACACAACACAACACTTATGCTGCCTAGCCCCACCCCCCAGCACACTGGACGTAAGGCTGACAGCACGCACAAACACACTTTGCACTGTGTAAGCATTCTATTGATTAATTTGTTAATCCCCCCGTCACCCCTGAGAGACGGTAAGTAAACAAAGCTCTCCTTTTCCCGCCACAGAGCAGAGAATATATGAAGTGTAAAAGACCCCAAACATGATCAGATCTCTTAGTTTTTTCGTTGTCATAAGAAACTCTCTGCATGGTGTATTGCACCGGTGGGGACTGCAACTAAGCTTTGCCTGGACGTAATTAAGGAAAAAAAAAAACTAGGGCTTGATACTACTATCAACGTTGTTGCACCCAAGCCCGCCACCCTCTCCCCTCATAGCAGACCCCTGATTCCCTGATGGGGAGTTTTACTTTGCTAAACTGTGATTGCCACAAGTGAAGTATCGGAACACTGTCTGTTGGAGGAACGCCTCTCCCCCCGAGGCATTGTTTCGGCCAAAAAAAGCACCAGGGAATTAAAGAGAGCGAACTTGATGGAACTGATAACGGTGTTCGGTAAAAGCACACACAAAATAGTAAGGAGCTCTGATCCTCTATCAAGGCTGGGAAGCTCCCCGTATCTAGTCTTAACTTAATATAGCTTATATTCATTTTCTGACTCATGTTACAGCTCAATAATGCCTTCTATCAACAGCGGTGTAGAAATAAGTAAGGTGACGGTAACTCTATCATTTCTCATTAATCATTTTTAAAGGATAGTTCTTATGAAACCATATGAAAATTGTATAGCGCTAAGCCGTTTTCTGGTAATACTGTACCCCCACCTGTTTACCCCCACCTCTGTACCCCAACTGTGTACCCAGACCTGTGTACCGCCACCTGTGTACCCCCTACCTGTACACCCCCACCTGTACACCCCACCTGTGTCCCAGCACCTGTCTATCCCCACCTGCGTAACGCCACCTGTGTAACGCCACCTGTGAAATCGTCCTATGCATACGACACCTGTGTATTCAGCTTGGTTTGATGTTGCTTCATTGTAAACATTGTGTGCTAACGACTCAGTATACACCAAGGTTTTCTTCATTCTGTTTGTCTTGGAAGCTGAAATTGAACTTTTACTAAGATATTTTAAAAAGTAAAAGGTATAAAATTATAGCTTTTCCGGGAACAGCAGAATTAGTTTCATTAGTTATTTAATGGTACTGGCCTTGTGTCAACTTAAAAGTCATCTTGATCGAATTAGTGTCAGGAAGTCTGTGAAGGTCTGACTTAATTTGGAGACTTACAGTGTTGTGGGTTGGTCAGTCACGTCTCTTTAATGTGTGTATCTCTTGCTCTCCTTGTTTTAATTCTTTCATTTGGGCTATGCCCAGTGGTTTAACGCAAAACTAGTTGATATTACTTTAAATCCTTTGTAGTTTATATGCTGTATGTATACAGCCTTTTGTGCTTTATATGCTGTTAACTGTATAAATTTGTGATTTATGGTTGTGTATTACCTAGAGGCTGTGGGGTTAGTTTAAATTTCATTACCGGATTATACGCCTGGTTTGTTTTCCTTTCCATAGACACTGCTGGTTACTGAACCTGGCTGCCGTTTTACAACTGTTATTTTAAACATGTGATTAAACATGTGGTTAACATGCAAATTATCCAAATGTACTGTATACTTAATTTGACATATTTTGATTACATTTTAACATATGGGACAGAAGAGGACAATTTAATGATTTGATGATGGTTTTGGGCATGAAAACAAGGTAACAGCTATAGAGAGTAAATTAGTCTCCCAGAGCAGAGAAAGTGTGGATCCACGTTGATTCTAAGCAGTCTGCTGAGACCGGCCACACTGACACCGATCGGTTCTTTGAGACACTGGGCGTGTGGTTTTGCAGTTTAGGACGAGTTAGGAAGCCACATGCATAATAAAAACAGAGTCTTGAAGTGAGAGGGAACGATAATGCTCTGAGTTCTCTCCCCCCGGGACTGCATGTGTGCGGCAGCGATGGGGAGGGGGCGGGGCGAAGAGATGAAACCTTTTCAGTTTGCGGGCGGCGGTTCTGCACGGAGTTTAGACACAGGGAGAGGAGCCTCTGGCCCTGCACCCCCCCCCCATCGCTGCGTCTTCCCCGAGTTGAGTTTGCCAGAGCTGGCTGAACTGCTTGGATCAGCGCTTTTGTGGGCAGGGCCCCCGTCAGCACCGGCCCCAGACAATGGGCCCTCTGTCTGCTCTCTCGCTGGCTGATAAGAGACACTCATTAGCAGGACCGTCTTTCTCTGAGGTCAGCCCCCTGGGGGTCGCAGAGGAGCGCGGCTCTTGTTTACGTCTGCGGAGTCAATCAAACTGCTGCCGTGGTTACCCCATGGGCGTCTGGAAGCCAGGTGGAACTTCTGCACGATACAGTGTGAGGCGCACGGCAGTGGTGTCTCGCCCAAGTTGTCGTGGGTGATCTTGGTGACTGCCTAGTCATATGGTCCGGCCCCTGTACGGTCCAGGCTGAGCTCAGACCTGCTGAAACCATGCAAGCAGCAGCCCCTGTACGGCCCAGGCTGACCTCAGACCTGCTGAAACCATGTAAGCAGCAGCCCCTGTACGGTCCAGGCTGAACTCAGACCTGCTGAAACCATGCAAGCAGCAGCCCCTGTACGGTCCAGGCTGACCTCAGACCTGCTGAAACCATGCAAGCAGCAGCCCCTGTACGGTCCAGGCTGACCTCAGACCTGCTGAAACCATGCAAGCAGCAGCCCCTGTACGGTCCAGGCTGAGCTCAGACCTGCTGAAACCATGCAAAACCAGCTTCTCACACCTCACACTGAGGGCCCCTGACACTGAGGACTTCCCCTCACACAAGTGACTTTAATTGATCTGCCTTTTTAGGGAAGCCGATCTGTTCAAAGCAGGTACACATGGATGGAAAACGCTGGGCTTTAGTTGAAGAATAGGTTTGTGTTCTACCCCCAAAAAAGGACAGACTCACACTTGACCGGCAGGAATGTCAAAGTTATCTTCCCTCTGCTCCCGCTGATAGCTGATAGCCCACATATCATGTTCATGTGGAGTCCTAGCCCTCTCCATAGGGCTGATTTGAGGAGAGAAGGGAAGAGGTTAACCAGAGCCCTTTCTGCAAACATCTGGCATTGGGAGAACTTTCTGTCTTTGCATGGAAGCCACAGTTATTCAAACAGCCACATGCAGAGAGAAGAGAGAAGAGAGAAGAGAGGGGTGGGGGGAGAGAAGAGAGAAGAGAGAAGAGAGGGGTGGGGGGAGGCAGGGGCTTGCAGTTGACCTCCACAGAAGCCCACTATGCTGGACGCCAGCCCCTCAGGGGTCAATCAGCCTTGGAATAGGGTGCCCCATTTTTATTATTGTTGTCATGGCACACAAGTGATTTACCCCTGGGTCACACCTGGCCCTGAACCTGTGTCCAGAAGTTGTTATTTTTAAATTTATTTTTGACTTTAATTCCTCCAGGTGTCGATCCAGGATGGCTCCTTGCAGAAACAGCCAGACTTCCAGGAAAGGAGGACCAAAACTGCCAAGATTGCCAAGACAACCTGGCCGATGATGATGGCCCAAATGTTATCCACGCTGGGCCACTCACCCCCGCACCGCTGGGCCACTCACCCCCGCACCGATGGGCCACTCACCCCCGCACCGCTGGGCCACTC
>JAOYSI010007346.1:0-12194 GCA_025775065.1 Hiodon alosoides | reverse complement strand
CAGGACTACTGGTTTAACAAGTGAGATCACAGCCTATTAATTTTTTACGTTATAAATGACGCTATAAAGCCTTCAGGACTACTGGTTTAACAAGTGAGATCACCGCCTATTAATTTTTTACACGAATGCTTGCACTCTGAGAACTCTGCTCTCCTCACGAATGACACTCCACTAAGTATTAGTACTGTAAGGTGATCTAACCGCTTTTCTCAATTCAACAAAAAGTGCACCAGCCTAAAAGGCTGTGTGTATGATTGACAGATGATGCATTGTAACGTAGAGTGGAGTGGTTGTCAGGAGCATGGGGTTGTTTGAAGTACTGCATATGTTGTTGAAGAGAAATGCAATATCTTGGCCTGAGTAGGGAAATTTGTTTTTTATATTTTCACCAACCTCGGCAGTTCAGCTTCTATATTTGACTATCGAGTCAAAGGAAGCGTCACAGCCTTGTAACTATTATGCATTGTGGGATCAATTTGATTTATTCATGTTTTGATTTACATCAGCACACTAGAGCCATCCAAAAAGGGACATCCAGAAATTAAAAAATAACTGGGGAAGTTCATTCCTAGCCTCACTAGTGTCACTTTCAACATGAAGCAATAGCACATAGAAATATGGCTATTTTCCCAACCTAATTATAAACTCCCCCATTCTAATATGAAAGCTCAAACTCTACGGAAGCCTTTGAAGTGGTAAAATAACACAGAAGGCGCATGAGACAAAACGTATCCTGAGAGTTCACGATTCCTGAGTGAGATGTACCTGGCCATGTACATCGTTGACTCATCCGCCGATTGTATGTCAGGGGCTGGGAATGCTGGGCAGGTAGTGAGCAGGGTTGGATGTTTAATGTGTCCGTCTGTGTTTGTCAGCCGAGGCAGACCAATGAACAAAGCAGAGACATGAGCTACAGTTAGGCCGATGTTTTGAGTCGGAAACAGAAAGAGTCAGCGTAGGGGCTGAAACAACAGGAACCCGGGACTGGCCAGACAGCAGACAATTCACCAATTCACCACAAGAGCCTCTGAGGCCCAACCCCATCAACACAGGCCACCATATGACATGGGGGCACTGTAATCTGGACTTACGTTTTCCCTAAAATCAAGGGATGTGTGTGGTGTTGTAAAGAGTACAATGTGGATCAGACACTTGGAGGAACTCACAGGTCGGTGTGTTATTTACCACGTTAGTACCAGACCGCAAATATATTCCCAGAGGAGCAAATGAGTTTTCTATAACCAGGTTGTGGGGAGCCAAGGATTTCTAAGTAATAGGTAAGGGTGTCGTTTTGTTCTCCAGTGTGGGACCATAACAGTACAAAAGAATGGTTCACTTACAAGAGATTTCATCACTTCGTTGTTAGGGTCGTTCAGTTACAGCTGCAGCAAGGTTTGTTCTTCATTTCAATTTTTAGAGTTACCTCTTTTTGTTCTATAACAAACTAGATGGCAGTTAAGTGTTTTGCTGCCACCTACAGCACCGATGGTCAATATGCACACTAGTTATATTACAACATATAATCCTATGTAATGTATACTATCTGCACGGCCTAATAAACGCCAAACTATAAAAACTGGTTAAGTGAAAACTTTGAGAGATATAATTTGCTCGGGAGAAGGGTATCTGCTGTTGAGCGCTCCTTAAATTTCGGTACAGATTACATTGTGGAGTCACCAGCCCTATATTCCACAGTATAAATAAAATTGAATCTTGGGTTTTAACAGTGATAAGAGCGGGTTGCTCGCTGCACTTGAAGCATTACATGTTAATTAAATGTTATGGGTCATATAATATCATTAGTTAATTATGTTAACTAATCGCTCTGTTCCAACGGGACTAAAATGATACGGTTTAGCACATTAAATGTGATACATAAAGTTTACCCATTATTTAAGTTTCGTGTTCACTGGAACACGGCAGGATTGTGGGAACATTGAGGTGATACAGAAACTCTTAGCCGTACTTCTAATATGCATCGCTCTCTTACTTTATCAATAATTATTCTTATTATATTTTTTTAACTAATTTAAATCAAACGTACGTCCGTATGAATATTAACGAGTATATGTGTTTTGCTAATGGCAATGACGCTTTAAATCGATGGTTATCGATGATCTCACCTTAGAGCTAAGGAAATTAGCTCTAAAATGATGGAAGGTGGCGGATGTGACTGACCCGTCTGTAAAATTCGCGGAGTACATTGTCCCGTAATTCTTCTGCGGGGTCTCTACAAATAAACTGGTCATTAAGATTGTGATTAAGATTGCCAATGTCAGCTAACATTTTTGGGGGAAACCTGTATACACCAATTAACGCACCTAACGTTTCCTCATTCTCAAACTGTTTTCCTATGTTCCACCATTTAATGTGCCACTTAAAGCAGCATGTTGTACAACTAAGATGTAATACCACCAGATATAAAGGTTTGTTTAAGCTCACCGGAACCTCTCTCAGGCGGCGTAATTATAGCTTAAGTGTTTTAAAATGTCAATGAAGACCTGAGGTTCTTCTGCAACTCACACAGGTTTTATTGGAAGTCTGTCCTCTCGCCTGAGAGGAAAGGTGATACACCCGCCAAAAAAAAAGTCAGTTCTTCTCAAGTATATTCTATTAGTATATTGTTCAAATAATAATAGCATATGGAAGAATATATTCAACTAATAAAAAATAAAACTAACTGAAGTCTGTTAAATCACAAAAGACACGTTGTTGAAATAAATTAAAATGAATCATGGTGGCTAAGAACATAAGACAACATGTACAACGATTTTCTTAGGCAGAGGCAACTTACGGAGGCCAAGCTCTGTGACTGGGATCCGAAGTCAATGCTACCCTAACGCATTCACTGGACATGTCCTGTCAGACGCTCTCCGTCAGATTGGAGGGCGAAAAGCTTAAAATTCCACTGACTGGTATACATTGAAAGGCAGGGTTAAGCCACGGGGTAACCCTGGACCTTACATGTGAGAAGAGCAAACATGTCTGGACAATGATAGCCTACAATTTACTCACATGCTTAGCGGAAGTCATTGCCACCAAAAAAGACAGCATTTAAAATACAAGCCTCATTTCAGAGGCTCTCAGAGAGGCTCATAGGTTAAACCCTGCAGCCAACATTCAATCCCCGCCCTCATCCAACAGGTCCTGCAAGAACTGCAGTATCAGAGGCAAGTGGTGGGATCTGGGACGCCCCAGATGGAAGCTGGTCTGGGAGCAAACCACAGAGAGAACCCAGTCACACGGTTGTGAACACCCACATCTCTTGGGTTGGTCCTGGGAGAACCAGAACAACAGTGTGCCCTGTAAGCGCCCCTTCTTGCAGAAGCCAAAGAATGGTGCTGGCCGCTGTCGATAAGGTCTGATTTGATATTACGATGGTATTTTTCTCCTATACTTGAGTTTATTGTAAATTTCTAGAGAAGTTGGAGTTATTAAATCTGGGCGTTCAGATTAAGTATTTAAAGTGATATTCCAATGTCCTTTTACATTTGCCTTTGAGCATGTGTTCTCATCTTGTTGGGCGTGGCAAGCACACACCCCCCCCCTTGCTGTTTCTAGCTCTGCTACTGTTTTGTGCCATACTGAGGCTGAGAGCACTGTTGACACATCTAGTTACACATTAACACATTTTACTCCCGATTTATGCTGACACCAGAGTTCTACTCCTGTAGATTTTCTGGCTGGACCACTCTATCTGCTCTGGTTTGTGCCTAAATCCATGCATTACTTCAAATAAATCCTCTCTTTTTTCTCTTAAAGTTAGTTGCCTCTTCACAATGTAACAGGGCAGTCCCATCTGTCAGTTTGCGGAGACGATCGCACATTGTCTCTGAATGCAGCAAAACAGACAACTGGCTTGATAACAAAGATAGGTGTGGAAAAGAAATGTCAAAGGTTTTGTTTTTGTGTACTGTTGCTATGTATACACAAGCATACACACAGCCCCGACCAATATTATTTTAAAGGAAGCTGAAAAGAAACCGCTTATGATAAACAGTAACTAAAACTTGACAGAATATAAAATTACATCACGTTAAGCATTTTGTGTTATTGTCAACCGTTGCCAACCATTGATAGTAGTATTTTAAATTTTTTTCGTAAGTAAATGAAGAAAGTTTATCAATGCTAATTATAGTTTAACAGCAGTGATCAGTCAGTGTGTTTTGCAATGATTGAACAGGTGGTTTTCTTTAGAGTGGTGACTGGCCATTTCATTTGCCAATCGTTAACTCCAAGATCACAATGACAATTTGGCAATTACGGAAACCGGCAGGGCTTCTCTCGGCTCGTCACTAACCAGCGTCCCCTGTCAGCCTGCAGGCCAGGAGCGCCGCTAGGACAGACGTGCATCGTCTTCGATCGGCGCTGACCAATAAGGCTCATGTCTGTAAAAGGCAGTGTGTAAAATGACGGGTGGCTTGACGGCGACCAGTCATGCTAATCACGCCCCTTCTGTGTGGTGGAAGGGTTCGTAGCGTTTCAGACGCATTCGTGCAATTGCTGATTGGGAAAAACATTTTTAAACAATTTTCAAACAATTACAGATTTCAAAATCGTTAAAAAAAAAAAAAAGAGTGAGGTTCTAATGGGAATGCAAGGGAGTGGGAGAGGTTAAATGTCAGACCTGAGACAACAGGTTTGTATATGCCTTACTCACAGTTTATGCTTTCTATCCTACATATCTGGTTCTGACAATAGCTAATCAAATCCTCATTGTTGAGAACAAAAAATCCTAAATGTAACAAAGAACTAAACAAGGGGCCTTGGCGTAGGTAGTTTCAAGATGCTCAAGGTTTCCTCAATTTGGACCAATCATAAAAAAGCTTTACCACTTTGTGCAGCTCTCGAAATACCACTCGGTTTGGCATATCAGCAAAAAGGATCCTGTACCTGCAATGAGGCCATCTATGCGCCTGCCATCTGCCAGTCATTTCAGCATGCCAGATTTCACCACGCAACAGAATATGGACTTTCTCACCCTGCCACATCCGAAGATCTAGTTTACAATCTGCAAATTATTTGTTTACATTTCCCTGCAGCAAATGAAAATTATTCGTTACTAAATGTTTTAACTGTTGTATTTGTTATCCGCAAGCCAGTAAAACTTCCTGTGTATGGCTTTCGCTATTTCGAATAACATTTAATTTGCAGATATAAGGCTTTCTCTACCTGAATACCTGAGTTACACTGTGGTGTAACTCTGATATTCTGCATTTCAATTGATTAAATTAATTTAAGAAATTTAACTTGTCAGCATTATGGTTTGTGGGCTCAAATCCTGATATTATCAATAACTATGATTCTCATCAGCGACTTTTATTACCTTGTCTCTAACTTTGTTGAAGGGCAAAACCATGTCAATACCTGTGAAAATAGAAATCGGCAATCATTAGAGCGCTGTAAATTCGTACAGTTTGTAAGTTTTCTGGACCATTAAGCCCCATTTTTTCCAATTTAGACCTGGGGTTTGGCTGCGTTTTTCGCAAGATAGAGGTCTTTGAGGTGTTTAGAAAAATACACCCCTTTTAGCATCATGCTTGTTATTAATAAAGTGTACAGCTAAATGTTTAGTGGAGCAATATAGGTTATTTGCTTTTCTGAATTGTATGACAGCACTTACTTTCTTAGAATTCAAACTTGCATCCAGAAACCCACTGTTTATAGGTCCAGTACTGCGTTTTTTCTACCAGTTGTCCTCACTGAGAAATTGCCACCACATCCTATTACAGTTTAAAAGACTAACACTGGTTTTGGGGGTGGGTCTACATAGCGTTCAAGGACTACCCATCCTGTGATTATCATTCACCTACTGCAAACTACAGTTCCCTTGTTGGCAGAGGAAGCGCCGACTGATTACGCTCTGCGGAGAGACATTCAAGGGAAAGGGTGGAGGGGGAGGGGAGCAGGTAAAGCGATAGATATGGAGCCAGAGAAGACGCATGCGCAGAGGGGTCTCGTCCCTCTGCATCGCCTTTTTTTTTTTTTTTTTTTTTTTTTGCAGCATCAGTACCGCGCTCGTATCACATTCATTAGCTGAAGACGGAGCGCGCTGCGGGGCGACACTGCACCGCTTCTGAGGACACACAAACACTGTAAAGGGGAGGATAGAAGGAGAAAAAAGGGCAGCGAGATAGAGTGTAGGGGAAAAAGAAACCCCCAATAAATATTATTAGAAAATACACGAGACGGACACAGGGAAATAAGAAAACGGAAAACCCAACAAAAAGCAAGCTATAATATTTTAGCCAACACGGCGGGGGAACAATGAAGGATCGCACGCAAGAACTACGAAGTGTAAGCTTATATTTTTCACATCCATGCCCTCCTCCCTTAATCCTCCTCTTTCCTCCTCCTCCTCCCTCTTCTCCCAAATCTTCACCGCAATCGGGCGTCAGCATCTGACATGTACCCGCTAGTTCACAGAATACAATATGTGCATGCTCGGTTGGTTTTTACTTTTGTAGCTGTGTGTTTCCGTGCACGTATGTAACTGCATTAACAGTGGTGTCCATGCGTGTATTGTTACGTGGACTACATACACGATATAGGTGTATTCGCTGCGGATGATTGTTTGAATGCTGTGATCTAAGAAAAAAAATTCGCCCCAGCCAATTTACACAGATTATATTATCGTCGCTGTATGGGCCATGTTATAAATCACTTATTGTGGTTTATGACCGCGGTTTTATGAGCGATCACATTCATTCTATTCTATAAGACTGGGAGTATAGCAGCACAACCCAAGCTGGGCAATTCCCACTGTGATCCTATGAAATCTGACTTAATCTACTTGATTAAAAGGCATTCTCGTAGAAATACATAGAAAGTAAGATATATTTTAGCGATTGCATTTGTATCTTCCGACTGGTTGGTCGAGTGTGCTGAGGGAGTGGGACGGGGTCGACTCACTGAAATGGGGAGGGGGGGCGGGGGGTCACATATTGAGATGGGCTCCGGTATAGGCAGTATTTCAGCGAGTGACTGCTCGGCGATATGGTTATGTATATAAGTAATATATTTATTTTATTACACATAAGTATTAAGTGACGGTGCTGTCAGCACAGGTGTTCACATTTGAAGACACCGAGCGTTGATAGAATTATCTCCTCAGTGTCGAATTTGGCTTTCCTATAATGATAATTACACACCTGGTTGTGTTTTAATAAAATAGCATATGTTTCATAAGTAACACGCCCATTGTGGTCAGATGTGACCCTAGCAACACATGATGATAAAAATTACACACATATCCGTATGTCTACAAAAAAACTAACTCTCCAAATGTAATACGAAAAAATAAACCAACGTAAGGCCCAATGATCTTTTGCTTAGTCAACCTCCAGTGTGGATGTGAATCAATAAAACACCCAACTGGAACCGCCTGGACTGGCTTCCGTAATGCAACCTTTAAAAAAAATGAAAGAAAAGATATCTGTGTGTTTGCCCTGTTACGTCCAATGTCTAGAGAATATCGCCTGCCGTTCTACGGTGCAACGTTGGAGAATTATTATGATTGCTGACATCATTATTATAACCACTAGTCAGTGGTTCAGATATAGCCTATAGAAAGATGTGTGGATGGAATTTGGTGCATTTAGAATAAAAGTCTCACTTAAAATCGAACAGACATTGTAAGGCGCTATCTTCGATAAATGCTGCAGATTCTGAGCGACTATAAAAAATCTATTGACTATGTCGCTAGCGTGTCTAATGCAGCAAAAACGGGAACCTTATTTTACCGTCAATTTACTGAAATTTATTTGGTTTTTCGGTTTCTTTTACCGCTGATCCTTGTGTCATTTTACAATCCCCAACCTCTCTCGGTAATAGGCCAACTAAACTGAGATGTGTGTACAGTAAGAAATCGCTGCAGGCTAGCCAGTATAACGAGATTAAAGTAATAATTACGATTATTAAAAAAATGAAAACAAATAGTTCTACCAACCCTACTTGGTTTATATGATAAATGAGAGAGAAAAAATTACGCAACCGCCATTATTGTGACGTATTTTTCGCTTTAGATCGTCCTTCTCCCGGCTATCAATCTCCTTGCATTTTATTTGTAAATGGTGAGTGCATGAGCGAGATAGCGACTGGCTATTCGCAGTGTCTGTATGAAGTCAGAGACGGCTGTTCGATGGACGCTTGTGAGCGCGCCTGTGCATTGCACCACAAATCGTCTGTTCCGATGTCATTGATTATAAGAAGCGTTTCTTTATTTGAAGTAGAGACGGATCAGAACACGCATATTTTAGACGCGGATAGACTCGTACCACAGAATGTACATAGCTGAAACACTGCAACCTTGGGAACTCAGTTTAGATACCTCCCAACTATACGCGGCTACCCCAGCCCTCTGAATAACCCATTCATACAACCGAAAATACTCACATGCACACAATTAATAATGGATCATGCTCACTCACAGAAACTAAAATGGAAGGAATTCTGACACAAACAGTTCAGTTGATAAAACTGCACTTAAAACCTGACAACTTTATATATCTGTATTCTGAAGTTTTAAGCAAATGCCTGTGTGTAAATACATTTAAAAGATAACATAAAATAATTGTGCGGCATAAGTGCTATTTTACAGTGCTAATTTACGAGTCAGTTTCAAATTATTACTTATAATTTACAGCCACGAAGACTAGAAGTAACCTCTTCATGTGTGGTTTAGTTTTCTTCGCCTGTCATTTTCAGCAAACAAACTTACATTTATTATATACACATAGTGAGACGTTGCATTAAAGCAACGGCCACTGCTTCTGAATCAGCAACCTATGAGAAGTAAATAATACGGATTTACCTCAGTGCTAGACTAAGGACGACTCGCGTTGGTTCGTGTACGATGCACAACACAGTGTTCCTTAAACTGAAAATGACTATGACAGAAGGCTTAAACTGAAGCATGAACTCGCTCTGTAAACCGCAGCCCCGTCGTTTGCATGCAACAATGTGAGGAGAGATGGAGAGAAACTGCTCCTATATCCTTCAGAAAGCTTCTGTGATTGCCCCTCCAAACGTCCAATTCTATAAACAAGCACAGTGTTAAACTCCTCTTTATTAAAGTCTTAAGTAGGAAAAAGGTGGACGAGGACCATACCAATAAAACCAAGCTGATTTCGATAACTTAACATGGCACATGCACATATTTTAGCATAAACTGTAGTCGGTCAAATTATTTGAAAAACCTCCCAAAAAAAAAAACAAAACAAACTGCAACACCCTAAAGTAAATTATTCGTCCAGTTTTTTAAAGCACAAAAATATAGAGATTTAGAACTTGTCAGTATTAGCAGAATGGTCTGGAACGCTATGAAAATACCCAATTTAGCTGACTAAATGTTTCCTTTTTGCATGTTATTTGTGACACCCACTGCAATTATCATACAACTGGTGGAGGCTTGTTTAAATTAAAATAATTTACATGTTGATGCATAAATATATTAACAAATAGAAAAATACTTCAGCACAAGTAAGCCTCTTAATTGAATTATAATGCGATCAGCTGTTAATTTGAAACAAATTGTTTGGCTGCTGGGTGCCACAGTGGCCCAGCATTTAGAATTGGCGGCACACAGCGCCCGGGTTCAAATCTGACTTGGGTTCTTTGTGGGTTACTGTGGGTTTTCTCTGGGTGCTCCTATTCCTCCCACGGTCCAAAGACTTTTGAGTTAGGTGGATTTTTGACCGCATAAGTTTGTGGCCCCTATAAGTATGTGGCTGTGTCTGTCTCCTGCCCTGTGATGGACAGGTGTCCTACCCCACACCCTGTGTCTGCTGGGTAAGGCTTCGGTACCCCTGGATAAGCAGTAACAGAAAATGGAGATATTCGAAAAAACATATATCCGAAAATCAGCTTTTAAATAGCCGTCCTATGCAAATCAATATTGTAAATCTGCTTTTAAATTGCCGTCCTATGTAAATCATTATTGTAAATCTGCTTTTAAATAGCCATCCTATGTAAATCATTATTGTAAATCTGCTTTTAAATAGCCATCCTATGTAAATCATTATTGTAAATCTGCTTCTAAATAGCCATCCTATGTAAATCATTATTGTAAATCTGCTTCTAAATAGCCATCCTATGTAAATCATTATTTTAAATCCTTTTTGCTCCAATAGAAAAATGGTCTCCATGCATGAGTTCTCCCTATTATGCCAAGATATGTAAGGCGGAATGCAATGAGAATCCAGTTGGAGGTTTGGTCTCGACTGTATATGGACAGGCAGAGAGAGAAACAAAAGAGCTTGAATGCTGTGCTTTTACATAACCTCAGTGATTATGGGAAAAGGCAGGTTTTATTAGAATATCAAAGAATACAACTGTAATGTAACAAAGAACATTGTTCATAAAAAGGAGTTTCAAAGACGAAAGATTAAGCTATCCTCGTCTTTCATTTATTGTGCTGAAGATGATGACAAATAATAATAATAATAATAATGATAACAACACCAAGTATATGATTGTAACAATATTGGTTAGAATTATTAATAGTCATGCATTTTTGTGCTACATAAGCTCTGAAGATACTAATGCTATCAGCTAAGGGTAAAGAGCAACTCTTAGGTTGTAGCCTTTTTGTCATTTGTAATGTGCTCAACACATTTATGCTAAACACTAGCACGATGATGGCATCAGAAATTTGTTCACATCTCATGCTTTTTTTTAACGGTTTTTCATATATTTTCCAAATATATCTTACCTTGTTTGTTGGATGAAAACTTTTCATGACAGAAAACTGCAGTTAATTGACCCTTAGCTAAGCTCAGCCCTGCTAAGATACTGATACAACCTAGGTCAATAATACCTAATTCACTAATAAGTAAATATATCTGCAAATAACAAATCTGTCAAAACTTTGAAATGATGACTAAATATAATTAAAATAAAAACAAGGAAACCTCACTAACAATAATGCTTACCTTGGAGCAGATGTATATTTAGTTATTCCTCCACACCTTAATCCAGCAATCAGACATGCTCAGAGGTTTTATTTATGTTTTGGAAATGGCACAATAAACTCCCTACAACCTCACAGTTTACCTGGAATTTGTGCACCAAGCACACTTTTTAAACATCTTTCTTCGTGAATTGCTAACAAATAAATGGCATACAATCTAAGATCTGTCTTATCAACTTTTCTGTCTCTGGTTATAGTTCGTTAGATTTGCTAAGATGTGATTGGGTAACCCTTATAAGGGTATGGGCTTTAGCAAAGGATCAATTGGGGGAAGGCGCTGACTAAGCAATCAATTAATTGCTGTCTGATTACATTAGATAGCTCATTTGTAGCTCTTGCCTGCTGCAATCTCATTGGTTGAAAAATAACGATCTTTTTTTCGTAAGTATGCTAGCTAATGTATTGTTTTCTGTCAATGCATTCGTGGTTTTTTTTATCCTGGCCGGATCTGTAAACCGGGACCGGACTTCCTATTTGCTGGTGTGTTTATGCACCCGTTTGGTTGGTTGCTTAACCAAACATATTTGTGTAATCAAATGAGAGATATAAAAAGATATTACATTATGATTTAAAGCATCGGTGTCTCTAATATTTACAACAACCATGCCAATTGAAAAAGATAACTTGAAAACTAGCCAAGAGTGGATATTCAATGGATACCCTGATAATTGACCACTCTTCAGAATTTTAGGTAAAACAACACAGGTCCACAAATACTCTGTTTTTAATTCACCGTAGCACTGACAAACACTGAGGAGTCTTACGTCAATGCCCCTCTCTCTGCCATGGGCAAGCTAGCCACAGCACTCTGGTGGATATGTGACAAATGCCCTCTAAGAAACTGCTCAGTCACAGACGAGATCACAGGCAGCTTTTTATAGGTACAACCTGTCTACATCTCATTGGTCAACAACCTCATCCCACCTTCAAGTCAAAGATGCTTTATCGCCACACTGGAGATATTTTCTTCTACCCAACATCATACATCTGTATTAAAATGTTTCAAAACTGGATGAAAATTCGAGAATTCCTCAGATGGGCCCCTTGCTGTTATTTTTCTATTTTTCAAATTATATGCTTACGGCATCCCACCACCATCCCATCTCCCTCACTTAAATACACTGTCTATGAGGTCCGGGGGGGGGGGGGGGGGTCAACCGACGCAAACCACACACCCGGGGGATGGGACGGGGGGGGTGTGGGGAAAGGGGGTGGGGGGGTGGGG
>JAOYSI010007345.1:0-12195 GCA_025775065.1 Hiodon alosoides | reverse complement strand
CACACACACACACACACACACACACACACACACACACACACACACACACACACACATACACACACACACACACATACACAAGCAAGAACGCAGTGCTTCATTCCATCCACCTTTATTGTAGAATCTGTTTTCAGTTGCATATTACCAGAACAGGGTAATTAAACACATAACAAGCCTTAGTGATTGTGAAAATTGTAAACAGAAAAAAAGAAAAGAAAATCTAGGATTTCACTAAACACTTCAACATGGGAATGTTTTCTTTTTATTGCACGTCTACTTTGTAATTAGCAATATTCATTTTTAAATACTGCAGCTTTCTACTTGATGGGCTAGTAAAGCTTGTCGTTTGAAATGCTCCCCATTTTTAATACTAAGGCTAATATTGATTCAACACAGCTCTATTTCTGCATAGAAATGCAGAAGCTGCTTTTTATCATTACCATTATTACTATTATTGAAGGATTCTATTGAGGATCTGTTATGTCCGACCATTGGGGGATTACTATGGCCCATAATACACTTTGGTCTGTTAATTACTGTAACTGTGTGTATGTGTGCGCGTGTGTGTGCGAGTGCCAGTGAGTGTGTGCATGTGTGTGTCGGTGAGTTGGCGTGCATTGGTGTGTGTGTGTTTGGTAGGGCGATATGGTGGCCAACTACCTTAGTGTAATTAGTTGGTTGAAAAATGTTAAAAGAACCACTGGAATGAAATTAAACAGGCCTGGCCTTTGATTAATTGATCACTTACATTTGTTAACCGCTAGAGGAGAAGAAAAAAGAACAATTCCTCAGGCCCATACTTCTACAACGACTCACCAAACCGATCCTTCAAGCACAGGGGAACCTCTAGGGGTATTTTCTGTATCCCTTTAATTCAGGGGTTCTTCCTCGCCCTTTATTGTTTAATTGAAGCTAGTTTGGATTAGAAAGGCTCTCACCGCGTGGTCCCAGTTGTAGGTCAGATGCTTGCTGAGGTCACAGTGAACCATGAAGCCTGGAGCTGCCAACCTCACCTCAGATTATTACATCAAGAGAAGAACATCCTTGCACGGTAAAGAACAGCTCTGCTCTTTTCATTTCTGATGGGATTCTGTCCTCCAGTCGCCCAGACAGGCGTGGATGTCAACGCACCACCAGCTGTCAGGAGGTCAGACGCTGTCTGCATAATTATGCCAAAGGGGAACGTACTGCTGAAATGTACCTGCTGAGGTGTCCGTGCTACAGGGAGGCTACAGTGAAAGGCTGTGACTGCAGACATTCGTCAACACCAACGCACCGGGGGTAGGGTTCGCAGACAACAGCATCCAAAGCGGTCCCCTGCGTCCCAGGACTATCCAAAGTGACTTTCATAGCTCACCGTTTTGTGCCATATCCACTCACTCAGCCGAATATTCTGTCCTCAGACTCGAACCAATCACCCTTCCACCGGCTCACTACATCTAAAATCTTCCCCTGCACACTCAACCAGGTGTTATAACATCCACCCCACAGTTTGACCACAAAAATATAACCACCCAAATAGAGGCGACTCATCTCCTCGCTCTGAAGAAAACTCTCACAGCCATCACCTCTTCTCCTAAATAATCCTTCCTTCCCGAAGCGCCGAAAAACATTCAGCAAAAAAAGATCTGAGCTCAATCAACGAGGACAAGTTAGCGGTCAATGGCTTCCGGCACACACCGCCACAAAGGCAGCCTGACACAGGTGTCTCTGGGCCCCTCTTACACATCACAATGTACCAAGGATTGAGATTCATGAAGACATTTATTATCATTTCACACCAAAAGCAATGAGATTCTTAAGACATTCGAGGAATGAGATGACTGCTCAAGTAAACACTTGTGCAATGGACAGCATCTAAAAAGAAATCCTCTCAGTTTTATTTTGAAGAAAAAACTAACTCTTCCAAAATCTGACTGCTGCTCCCATTATCAGCCATGCATTTAAGTCCCTGGCGTCTTGTTGAACTCCAGTTCAACTCACAGTAGAAAAACCCAGTTGCGTCCAGTTCAATCTAGTAGAAAATTGTGCTAATACAGAAGAGGAAATTTGTCCCAGAATTTTTATTTTTTTTAATATATAACCACTGTTTCGTTTATTTAATTGTGTTTTTCCACAAAGTTTTGTGCTGGTCTATAAGACAGTAGATCAAAAAGCTGCTGGTAAATTAAAAACAGAAAAAACGCAGGAAAAGCATTCAAAGGTAAAAAGAAATAGGAAAAATTCAGATAAAGGAAACTTTTACACTTAAGTTGTGACAAGGACGCACGCGTGTGTTATTTGTGCAACAAATCTGCAATCTGTAGGTTTTGGGGGGGGGGGGGCCCCCTTCGAACATCTGGAATGCCAACCTAGGTAACACAAATTTAGACAGAAGACCTTCAAGTGATATTCCAACACTAAGTTAGATGTAAATCAAATATCAAAATAAGTTTTAAAATATTGAAAATCTTAATTTAATCTAAATGTATTGCTATATTAAAGTGTTTAAGACTGTGCTGTCTACCATTACATTCAAACTTTCTTACTTTAGATGCAAAAGTTTAATAACAAGAGAGCTACTGTAGACATTTCAGAGCAACTATTTCCAGCTCTTCTAAAGTGACGGTATTATATTATAAATGATTGTTATTTATTTTTTATTTGGCGAGGGCCAATGCAACTTTAGTAACACAAGTCCCTTAAAACAGAAGTGTTACCGGATTACACCCAAGTACACCAGTAATAAGACACATCTAACACAACATCACAGATATTACACTTAGGCCTTGGAGCAACCTTGGTGCACACATACACAAGTTAGCAGCCCACCCACTCACGACCCCCAGAAATAGATTAGGACTGCGCCAACAGCTATGACACAACCTCCTGTGCCCCCCATTAGCCCTGTCAATTGCAGCCTCGTTTATTAATTTATTTAAAAACTGTAGCGGTAATTCTAAACAAATAAGCCACTTTGACTCTCGGAAGTGGTGGGTAGGTGGGTTGCTCTGAATGTTGGATTTGTGGGCAGGGTCCTAACTGTAGATACAGAACTGCTAGACGGGTCCCATGTTCTGTTCAATAATACATATTTTCCATTGCTCATTTCATCCAGTATGACGCCCTAAATGGATTTACAGAAGCGGGTACAGCCTTTTGAGGTTCCAAAGTTACATCAGCTTTTTGCCATGGATGGAGGATTATAGTATTCTAGATACATGTGAACAGGGATACATGTGAACTAAAATGTTATTGAGTGTCCCCAATATGGCCATGTTCACAGTGGACCCTTTTTTATGAATGAAAAGGCTGCAGTTCTAGTAATCCTATATCTACGAGTGGTCCGCCTACTCGTTGATCTCGAGGATGAGGTCGTCGCCCTCCAAGCTGCTGTCTGCCCTCACATAGATCTTGGCCACGGTGCCGGCGAGTGGCGAGTTGACCACCGTCTCCATCTTCATGGCGCTGAGCACGCACAGTGGCTGCCCCTTCTCCACCACCTGGCCCTCCTTCACCTTCAGCTCCACCACCTTCCCAGGCATGGGCGCACCCACCTGGCCCCGCACATCCTTCAGGGCTTTGGGATGGAAGTGCATCTCCTGGGGGGGGTTAGAGGGATGGGGTAGGTTGGTCAGTCCCACGCACGAAGACAAGGCGCAGAGGTGAGCTATGAGGCCTAGACTGCAACGAGACTCCACCCTGCCTGAACCATCATAGTGTGCATTCTGTCGTAGCAAGTGTGGCAAACAACTGCAAAGGCCAAGAGACTTCGGAACTGACACCCAGAATGCTATAAATGCAAAAATATTAGCACTGGAGTGCGCATTGGCAGGAGACAACAATACCGCAGAGCCGCGTGTTGATGTTGCTAAACAACCCTGACAGAGCCTTGTCACACTAACAAGATTAATGGCATACAATAACACTGAATAAAAACCATCGGTTCGTCTTTGTGGGTCTTTGTGTCTGGGGGAAATGGTGAAGGGGGGACGATGACTTAATCACTGGCGCTAAAACCAAATCTGGCTAATGCTTGAGGGATCACATAAGCGCGTATTAACTGTTTAAAGTAATCCAGGGGACTGGCCTTAACTCTGACTGGCAACTCGGCCTGTACCCCGAGGTCAGAAGTCATGCATATGGCAAGCTCCTGATAAACCCAGCCACGGTCGACACCTCCCGGCTTTGCCAACACTGTTTTCATTAAGTCAATGACTAAACACGCAGATCTGCCGCTGAAACTGAACCTGGTTTTTTTTCTTTTAAAAAATCCAAACTTTTTCAGTCGACTGATCTGCGACACACTGTGTCATATGCCATGCCAATGACGGCCATCCCAGCAATGTTAGTGCAAGCGATGATGAGACCAAAATCAGGATTGCAACCAGAGGTGCAGACATCCTCTGTCACTGAAACACGTAGGTCCTGTTGGAGATGCGCTAACTGGGGGCACTCTTGTCGTGAGGGAAAAGTGGAGCTGAGCACTCAAAGACATGCCAACCTACCTTCATGGCCACGGTGTCCTTGACCAGGACCGACCTCAGCTGACCGTTGAGTTCAAAGAACACCTCCCTCTGGCCAGCCTTGTTCAGGTCACCCAGAGCCAGAGCCTTGATGTGTAGGGTCTTTCCTCGTTCCAGCTCCACCTGAGAGAGAGAGCAAGCAGGAGAAAATTAAAACCAATGCTATAAACTGAACACGTTCGTCTATATTTAGCTATAGAAATAAGGATGACATTTTTCTGGGGTGTTGAAACGCGGCGCTGGTGTTGAAAGACCCGGCACTCTGCCTCGAGGCTGCTGGACACTGGTGTCGGTTCAACCATGAGGACGGTGAAATGAACAGCTCATGTGCAGGTTCATCCTCACCAGCTTTCAGGTCCTCTCAAAGCTCGGTCAATCAATCCTGGCAGCCAAGGTGATACAACCCAACTTCATTCACATCAAACCGAGCTAGTGTCTGGCTGATCGGCACTCACACGCAACTCCACCCCCCTTACAATTCCCTAAGTAACTGCAGTCGTTGGATCTCCACCTGAACTGGTGTTCAATAAGGGCTCAGGCACCGAATGTCCTCCATGAATCACCCAGGAGAATGCTCAGTGTCACAGTTCATTAAGGAGATATTTTCCAGTACTGTTGTCTCCTCTGGGCACTGATTAAAAGCCCTGTGTCGATGCAAAATACAAACTAATTCAAGCTGCCCGTTTGGCATGTCGTGTATGAAATACTGTGTTAGGCGGGATGGGAATAGGATGACCTCGAACTCCTCAGCAATTTTGGGCCCGTCCAGGAAGAGCCGCGTGTTGAGGCAGTCCACAGGGCCGAAGCTGGAGGTGAACTCCTTGAACTCCCGGAAGACCTTGGGATACATGGCCGCCGACATCACGTCCTCGGGAGTGATGTCATCACCGTGCGCCGCTCGCAGCTGCTTCTCCATGGCGCCGAAGTCCATGGGGGGGAGAGAGGCACCGGGGCGGCCTTCGACACGGGGCAGCGACTTCAGCACCTGGAGCAGAGCGAGAATAAGAGGAGGGGTTAGGGACAGATCCGTCAGCGAGGCTCCACTCAGCTTGTTATAGCGTCCAGCGCTACCATTAGCATGAAAAGATGAGAGAGAAACACACAGTGCCGGCACAGATAAGGAAAAGCCAGTGCTATTAGTAGCATTATGTTCTTTGTTACTCAGGCGTCTACTTACAAAAGGAAAGTCCCAAAAAAAGGACGGTAAGTGCAAACACAAAGTAAAGTCCAATTCAGATACAAAGGGTTAGAAAGGGTGATAAGCACCTAGCCCATTAGAACATAATGAGCATCCCATTCACCAGGCAACTGATAGAGCAGGGTAGTTTTTCAGCTCCTAGTGCCGGCCAGCGGAGGATGGGCTCCAAGGTTTCTTCCGGCCAGCCTAGGGAGTTTTCCCCTGCCACTTTTGGGGGGTCAGGCCTGGGACATATTGTATTTTTCTGTACGTAAAGCATCTTTGTGACATGGAGTGCTGTATAAAAAATACATTTGACTGATTGATTGATTGATTTTTGGTGCTGGACAGGCAGCAAAAACAAACCACATTCTCCAAACAAAATCAAAAGGGAACTAAGCAAAGCACGAGGCCCGTTGTTGGAAAACCATGATGAAAAACAACAAACGATTACAGAAACATGTTAATAAACAGCCAGTGTACCCTTTTCCCTTCAAAACGTTTTTTTTTCCCTAACATATTTCTATAAATAGGTGTCTTTTAGATAAATATATTTACTACATGAATAAATACATTAAAAAATCATACAAAATATATCAGCTCACGCTGAAATTTGATTTACTGCATTTAGTTTTGCTTTAAATCTAGAACCCTTTTGTGGTTAGTGTGCTAGAAGTTAATTTAGGAATAAAAATTACACTCCAATGCAAGGGAGAAAGGGAGTTTCAGCTATTGAATTAAGGGAATCCAATGTTTATTTTCTGAAACTAATTTTCTATTCAAATGACCCTGGTTATTGCAGTGTGGACATGGTTCCATTCTGGGCAAACTCTTTGTTGTCAGGGATCCTGCTGTTCAGGAAAGGAGAGTAATTGCCAACCGCTGGGGCCTGCTGGCCAGGCCGCCAGAGGGGGGCGGTCTTTCCTTTTGTCTGCCAATCGGACGCCGTACCTGAGGGCTCGTGTCATTTACTATGGAAAAAACAAGAAGACGCAGTCAGGCAGATCGCCCGGTAGCCTATATAAACGACGTGAAACCAGACCTGCTGCACCCTCGACGTGAGGCAGGATCGCTCTCAGGGGTCTGAACACGAGACCATGGAAGAGTGTGGCCAACTTTGCCCACAACTTCCCTAGGAGTAGGCCAATGGCGCACCGCCAATCGCAACTCCCGGCGACGCACAGCCAATGACACGATCCGGATTCGAAACCAGGGGCTCGCTCTGCACTCTGGTGAGCGCCGGTTACCGACTGAGCTACTTGGGTAAGCTCTGCTGTCTGTTTTTTAAAACTTTCCCCCGTTATATATGGAAAATACTGATTAGAAACCAGACGAGAAGGGACCGAATTTCAGCAATGAAGCGCTCTCTTCCCGCCACACCGCGTAGTCACCGTCGGGGGCGGAGATAGACTCAGATTGGGCCATGTAAAAAAGGTGCTGGTTTCTCAGCACAATGCACTGCAGGTAAAAAAGCATGTTTCTTTCACCAGCTGAAACGCTGTGGCAGCAGCCATGGGCCAGCCCAAGGCTTTCTGCCTCCCGGGGAAGTACCACATCATCACGTTCATTGATGCCGTAGCTGTGTGATCGTAGCAAATTACTAATGCTAATTAACTGACAGAACAAGGAATAACAAACAAAACGAGCAACAACGCAATTCGTATGTGTCATATGAAGAATCAGTCAGAAATGATTATCCGAGGGCCACTCCTGCCCTGCTCAGGGTGAGAATGTCTCCGTTTTCCCCACACGCCGAGTAGCGGGGGAGGGGAGACTGTTGGGAGAGTGGCTCTACTCGGTCTTAAGAAGCTCCTGCTTTAGACATTTTTACCGTTTAACGTTCAAAGACTTTGGGGGGCTTTGTTGTTAGAAGAACCCCCCCTCCCACACACAATCCCTTTTGTCAATAATCCGTAGCTTCTAAGTGGATTAACATTCTACCTCATTACAAAGTCTGCTGCATCATCAAGGGATTCCCCAGCCGGAGAGACGTGCAGGAAATTCCTTCAGTCACCACGCTTATTCCCAGCGTTCTCTTCAAAAGCTGGCGGCACAACTTCACTGACAGTTAATCGCCATTGGCTGCTCCACCTGTGCAGATTTTAATCGCCATTGGCTGTTCCACCTGGCAGATTTTAATCGCCATTGGTTAACTAAACGCACAGTCAGCAGCGACTGGGGCTTTTTAAGGCTTTGGGTCGCTGGTCCGTCATCCTAATTCCCGACGGAGCTGCTTTCATCTACACCATCAAAACGCAGAAAAATCCGCGATCCGGCTTCCTTCCTTTGCCAGAATGGATGAACTCCTCTTCAATAAAAAAAAAATGTTTAATCCCTACCACAAGCATAGGTACATTATATAAATGTGCATTAATTTGGACAGATGCAGTGTTCACTTCACTAATTATTTTGCTATCAAAAATGAACAAGACTTAACGCCATCAGTGTAAATCCAATTAGCATCCATACACTTTTTTTTTTACTCAGCCTTCACTCTGGAGTATCTACAGAGCAGGCAGATGTCTCCCGTATTCCCTCAGGTAAACAACATCTTTTCTCAGGGCTCATGCGTTTAAGGAAACTCGAGTCGAGCTATTTTGGTTTCGTATAGACTGATGCGGACAGAAAATGCAACACAGGGGCTGGGAAGAGCAGGCAGCAGACAAAACCAATCTTTCCCGGCAAAAATCTATTTTTTCTCCTCAGCCACAAAGTGTGTCTGAAGATTTCTCCCCTTGCCTGGATCGGAGGAACATAGAAAGCAGAAATGGAACACAGGTCCATCAGTATTTTGTAACCGGCTCTCAGTCACTCCACAACCATAATTTGGCATCGTCGATAGCCAGGTCCATATGAAACCGGACAGCTAATCTTCCTTTGAAACAGAAAGATTTTCCCCCCCCCCACCACATCCCCCTCGGTTTATAAATCAACTAACAACAACTCTGGCTGCCTGCTGAGTGCGTGAGTCTTTAAAGGCGTGCGCCTGAGCACAGACTGAGCACTGCGAGTTAGATTTTGCAGGTTCGGATCCAGCTCACGCCATTTGCTGATAGTGATCAGGAGAGCCCCGCGACGGCGCACAATTGGCCCAGGATGAGGTGGGAAAATCTGCAGGGGGCGCCCCTTTCGGCTTGTCGCTAACGAGCGTCTCCTATGGGCTTCCAGGCCTTTACTATCAGCTTCCTGCAGGCTTGCAGTACCGTGGAGAGGGATGTGCCTCTCTTCCAATCGGCGCTAAACCTCTCCGGCGGGCTGCATAGCCTGCAGGATGTAAGAGAGACGGATGGCTTGGATTGAGCGAGCCTGGCTGTGCTTCCTCACCATCCTCATGTGGTGACAGGAAGGCATAGCGTGTTCACCAAGGGGGTAAAAAACACTACAATTACTGGAGATTCCTAATGAAAATTTTCAAAAGGGAAAAGAAAACCATCATTTTTCAAGGGTAACCGCCTTTATTTCGATTGTTGCGGTTACCTGCTGGTTTGGCTAAGTGGCTATGGAACTCTGACAGCTAAATTCATTTTGGAACGTGTTGTTGACTGTGTCAGCTGTCAAACACTATCTATATTAAATGGAAGATGGTGTGCCGTGAATTGAATAGATGGAAAATATGGATTTCAGTAATAATGCGATCAGTCTAGGGCTTCACAAGGCCAACTCATTTTAATCGGCTGGGAAACCATACCTCGGTGTGCTACCAGAGAAATAGTGATTGCACATATTACCTATTCTGAGTACAACCACTACTAAAAATCGCTTCTTCAGCTTGGATTACTTTGGAAAACCTACAATCCTTTGTGTAGTTTCAAAGGGAGCCTATTAGGTCCCCGCGCTTCGTAGCTTTGCGTGCAACTAATTGTACTTAATAGTTCTGCAGAGGAGCCAGCCGCATTCAGTGCAGTCTTTGCGTAACCATCACCAACACTTGGAATTTGCATATTGTTTAAAAAAAAAAGAAAAATGATACGCAAAGGTTTGCATCTGAAGTGGCGAATAAGGAAGGGTTTTAAAGTGATCGTGATTAGCCATTGGACGTCGATCCAGATTCATACCCGCGGCAGTCATAGGCGTCAGCACAGACCTTTTCAGCTTTTTTATTGTAGCACGGAGAGAAACATTTGTTCCGTTTTGTTTTTTTATCGGATAACCTTAGATGCAGGTGACAAAGGAAACCTTCTGATGATTAGTGGATTCCTATATTTCAGTCCGACAGCCTTTGAACATTTTCCTCCACTGAGCAGTATAAGAAGTGATGTGTCAACACATATACGCCATGCAGAGTGCAGAGTGTTGGGTTTAGCTCTAGTGTGCGAGTGAAGAAATTGCACTGCTACAGAATTTGCCAGAAAAAGCAAATCCCCCCATCTCAATTAAATGGCCATCTCTTTGATAGATCATGCTAGGATGATCAGATACCCATTAATCAATCAACCCAAAGCACTGAACAGTTATTTCAGAGAAACTTGGAAAACAGGAATGTCTGTCTGTCTGCCTGACTAGTGTAGAAGACTGAAAATGATTCCTGAAACCTCTGTAGAGAAAGCCCCTGGGACAGAGCATCATACAGCACATATGTCTGAATAGTAGCAGGGCAGGGCAATTTTTTTTAAATTGTGTTTTACAAGACTCAAATACACTGTGACCTCTAAAACTAACTTGCAGCAGGTTGACGGGTAAATATATTTAAAAACAAATGTGTCATGGGAAATTAAAGTGATTTGAAGTCTGTTGTATTTAGTTTTCTCTTTTCTTTCAGAGACATCACTACCCTACCTAGTCCTGAGCAGAACTGAACGGAAGCACCCTCCTGTCAAGGAGAAAACAATCAATAGGGGAGTTTGTGTGCTGAAGCGATGAAAATAATGGGTATTGTCTCTTTGGCGGAGACAGAGAGAGGCATGGGTCACACGGTCTGTTTGAGTCAATAAAGTATGGTCTGGGTACGGCTTTCCATTTGACAGCTGGGTCCAGGGTACCGAGAACCGATGCTGATATTCATCAGAAAAGGAGGAAGGAAAGATTTACACCAGCCACTATAAAACTCATTAATCATAGAATAGATCATCAGATATATATTACCGCAAATCTGGAATACGGGAATACTTCTACTTCATTTTTTATTTTTTTGTTTAATTCAGATTTTTAAAGAAATCATTTTACTATTTAATTTAGGATGAAACGGTTTTTAAATGGGGCCACTGTCATTCCCGCAAATGAAATGAAATGTGCCGCACGTGCACATTTACCACGGTTCACACCCCCGAGGCAGGGTATGAGAGAGTTCGGAATCCATTTTAAGACAGACTGATAAAGAACGGGATTCAGTGGAGAGGAGCAAGACTCGCCCTGAGTACGGTGCGTGTTCAAACTCGCTTTTCCATTGACGTCAGATGTTTTAAACTGCCGTTTTTAAATTACGTGATACTGCGTTTGTTTCTTGTTAAAATAAACTACACCATTATTAATTTAGTTTCACTGAAATGCGTGGCTCGACACGCGGCTCGTCTTGGTGTTTTTGGTTCATTGCTAACCTGCGTTGCTAAACCAGAGTTTGGCATTACGCTGCAGTCTTGAAGTCTTTACAATGCTACATAAGTCCTGGACAGTAACATAAACCAAACAGCTACAAGCACCGATAATTGCTTAATATTTGTATTTCATGAAGTAAATTATCAAAGTGCTTTTTATAATAATAAAACCTTTAGAAATGTTTAACCCTATGCAGGGGAACAAAAAACTATATTGCCAGAACATTATTGCCACCGGAAATGAGGAGGATGCAGGCCTCCTTGCTCATTGGCCAATTTCATCACCATCGCTAGTTCACAAACTCCCTAATCTGCTAATACTGGCTAGCTGACACAGGCTGACTGACAGCCACAGCCTCTGCAGCCATGTGGTGGCTTCAGCTGTAACAACCTTCTCAATGATCTGGCAAAAGTCGGCCGGCATATTTTAAGGAATCGAGGCCCAGGTGGATTATGGCACCAGGCCTGGTCTTTGTACTGGCCGGGATCGAGAGATTTAAAGCTCGCCCAGAAATAAATTCAGAAAAAAAACAACAACCATGAATCAGTTGTAGGATTAGGCCAGGCTTGGATTTCAACAGGGGGCTGTCCCCTGTCATGTGACCGCCACTTAGCGGTCTCTGCTAATTCTCAACATGATGCAATTCCTGGGCTCTGGTGCATGGCAGAATCAGATCGCTTTTAAAACATACTAGTATTCCTCAGAGAAACTTGCCAGACAGATTTACAGGGGCATTATGGGGGCAGGGGGAGCTGCCGTGTTAGAGACAGGACGTAGGGCGTGTTAGGGAGGAGACAGGGCGTGTTATGGAGGAGACAGGACGGCGGGCGTGTTAGGGAGGAGACAGGGCGTGTTACGGAGGAGACAGGACGGCAAGCATGTTAGGGAGGAGACAGGATGCAGGGCATGTTAGGGAGGAGACAGGATGCAGGGCATGTTAGGGAGGAGACAGGGCTTGTTAGGGAGGAGACAGGACGGCAG
>JAOYSI010007344.1:0-12195 GCA_025775065.1 Hiodon alosoides | reverse complement strand
GGGAAACCAGATTTTTTGGGCTAGTTATCTACCCTTATTCATTGGTAAGCCTCAGAAACATAAATTTGTTTCCCCGATGGCTTAGTTTTGTTGTGGGACATTTTTTTAATGAGACGCGGATTTCGGCACTTTAGAACCGAAATTAGAGCTGCTCGGCATCAAGAGGTTAATAGTATTTAAGCATAATCATATTTTCATAACAGTAAGGCACTCTGTTGCTGGAACTGCAATAAAACCACAGTTGTTTACCAATTCCAATTAACAGGAACTGGGTGAAGGCGGAACAACATTGGGCCAGGGAGGTAACCACAACGGTTTCCCTGAGAGCCAATCGTGACAGGAGGGTAAAAGGTGTGACAAATAGGGAACAGTAAAAACATTGTGGTGATGCGGTGGCTACCTCCCATTAGAGGAAGGGCGGGTATGTTTGAAACTGTACAAAAGCTGGTTTGCCGAGGTTGTTCGTTGGGTTGTTCCGCGGACACCACGGCTTTTGTTGTGTTTACGTAATAAAAGTCTTAATTTCCTGAAGAACCAAGTCTCCGTCTCCTAACTAAAGTTTCAACGGAAAAGAGTAAAACAATCATTATTTGTCGAATTGGGAACCACAACAAAATTGGCGATGTGAGCAAGATTGGAAAGAGGTTCCAGAGCTGAATAAAGACAGCCGGAGGATTGCAGAAGAGCGGAACAGTGTCTGGGTGTCGACGGGTCTAGACTGGACAGCCGAGCTCGGCACAATAAGGTAAGCGAGTTAAGAGTATCGCATGTAAACCCATGTTGTGAGAAATAGATATAGTCAACAGGACCCAGAGAACACCTTGCCTGTTTTGTATTCTGTGCAGTCTGAACCTCTCCAAACCAATGAATTTGTGCTTAAACAAATATGTTGAAAGGAGACTGAGACTAGGATCTGGAAAGCGCTACTAACCGTACGGGAATAGGACAAAGTTTAATACAGTATAGTTTTAGCAGGTTAAAGAGGGCATGGTGTGCAGCTCTAGAACCTAGGAACTAGGGGAATAAGACCTTGTACCCTAGCGTGTAAGGAACACTACAGTAGGATCTGCAGGAAGGACCTTAATGTGTACTGTATGGTAGGCTGGTTGAGAAAGACCGTGAGCCTGGCTATTTATTGTGAAACCTGAGGGACGGGGTCGTGTGAAATTGGAGGTCTAGGTTATGAGGGTTGAGGGACGGCGTTCGGTGTAAAAGAAATAAGACGTCCAACCTGGTGTCTGTGTGTCTTGACTTTGTGGAAACTGAGGGACGGAGATCGGTGTGTAAGAAATAAGATGTCCAGTTTAACTGAGCGTGCCGTGTCTGATACATATGTGTATGACATGCTATGAGGGTAGGAGGTGTGACTAAGGAAAAGGCATGGAGTGAGGGTTGGAGGTGGGCCCTTGGACTAGACATGGTGTGTGGGTCAGAGGTTGGGCTCCAAGACAAGACACAGTGTGACATGGTGTGAGGGTGGGGGGTGGGAGGTGGGACCCAGGATAGGACACTTTGTGAGAGTTGTAGGTACGTCCCTGACAGGCTATGGTGTGAGGGTGGGAGGTGGGACCCAGGACAGGACATGGTGTGAGGCTTTGAGGTCATCCCTAGGACTGGACATGGTGTGAGGATCAGAAGTGGGGCTCCAGGACAAGACAGAGTGTGAGGGAGGGAGGTGGGTCCCTGACAGGACATGTTGTGAGGGTAGGTGGTGGGTTTACATGGATCTGTCAGCACATAACTGTAGGGGTTTGGTAATAGCAGGTTACATACCTGGTTTTCTTTTTTTTACCACACAGGCAGACGGCTGCAAGGACTGGGCTGTATAATTAGCCCAATTCTACCACTTTAGCTCTGTGCCACAGATCATCTGTTTAATTTGCCCTCTCTTTGTTATCGAATGACCCTTTTAATTTTTACACCCTTAAATGTTAATCCTCCCTGCCCTTCTTGGAGGGTATTCTCTGGTGGTGTTTTCCCTACAGTCTCAGCCAGGTTATTCTCCCGGAGGTTTTTGCATAGGCCTTCAAAAGAACTCCTCCAATTCAACGGTTGTGAGGTCCTGGAGGTCTGGCTCTGGGAAAGGGAGTTTTCCCAGTTCTGCCCCCCTTTCCCTTCCACAATCATCCCCATTGTTCCCAGAAGGCCACTCAGAATCAGGGCTAGGGGCCAACTCAAGCAAAGTGCCAGCCCCACCCCGTCAGCCTCAGCACCTTCACGCTATATTTCCCCGTCATTTGTTATCAGGAGGGTCCTGGAACTCTCCTCCTCTTTTTCTGGTGTAGCCCTGGTTGGGATTTCAGCAACCTTCCCATTCCCCATTATATATTATACAGCTCTAGTGGAATGATTTAGATGGTACCACAATACGCTGCCTTCAACCTGCAGAGCTGTTGGTGATGTTTTGGTAAATTGATGTGCCCCTTCTCTGCGGGGCTTGTCCCACTGTCTCCGGAAATTTCTTACATACACCAGGTCTCCGGGTTTCAGATGGTGGCTTTCCTCTGGATTCTCCTGTTCCTTCTTCATTTCCAGTTCAAATATAGTTCTATGGATAGCAGTTAGTTGTCTGACATATTCTTGAAGCTCTTGCTCCAAGATTCCTAATGTAGGCCTCCCCTCAGACAGACCTCTAATCCTTGGCGCAGGCATGGTTCTCCCAGTTAACATCTCGTGTGGGCTTAAGTGTGTGATCCTATTTTGCTGCATCCTGCATTAACGCCAATGGTAAGGTATCTATCCATTTCATGCCTGTGTCCTGACATCATTAATTTTAGTTTTCAGTAAAGTACAATCCCAAGTGATTTTAGTTGAATATGACTATTGAGGTCCATCTGAGATACGACACCCTGGGAATTAAATTGTAAAAACATGTACTTTCAGGGAGCTTATCACTCAGGTCGCTGTGATAATGTGAGAAATCATAAACTGGGGTGAGCCCTGAAGGCAAGCCAAAAGCCCTGAGACATTTGAAGAATTGGTTTTGGCCACTGTGGCGATGATATGTCACAATGGCTAAAATAATCAAAAGAATCGCCTGAAAGACGGGAAAAAAAAAAGCTTGAAAAATAACAAAGTTAAAACACAACAAGTTGTAAAGGTTCAGTCAGCAGAATAACCTCGGATCAGCCCAGATTGTCACTGTCAGGGATTTATGACTCGAAGATGATTTATGATTGCAAAAAAACCATGAGTGCATCACCTTACTGTAGATCATAAAACATTTTTGGTGTCCTGGGAAAACCTTTTAATTGCTTGTATTTCTTAAACTTCCTTGGTAATTCTCCTGAATTCAGAACTATGATGACTGATACATACTAATCAGAACCACGTTATATGTCGTCCAAAAAAAAGAAAAATAATTTCCATGATTCTATTATAATTCAGTTGATTTAGTTGCTTTTTTCTCCACAGTGACTAACACGGCTTGCAAGAACACATAAAGAAAAAAACTAATGCATGCAAATAAGACCCAAACCCCTCAAGGCGGCTCATTGAACACATGTATCAGAAACCTGCATGCAAAACATTAATAATGTAAAATCTATTTTAAAATATTACTTTAACTGTACGTCCTGCCTACTCACAGAGAGCTATAGTGTGCCTTCTCATTCAGTATTATACATTTCTATGTTGTTCTCTTTGTGATCTTTGGGTTAGAGTATGTTTAGATTTTTTACTCGCTTTCCTCACTATGTTCCATGATCCCATCTGAGATTTACTGAAATTAGCTGCCTTGAGTTATCCCTATGATTGAAACTGGTTTCATGAAAGCAGAAAAGCAATACAAATAAATGACTGAGCAGCTAACAAGAAATGCTAAGCTACCATCAAGCTTGTTAATGTTTATTATTATTATTATTATTATTATTATTATTATTGTAGCAATAATACAATAATACAACGGGGGCAACCCCGGTGCGTCGGGAAGGCGGACGCATCACAAACCTCAATCACAGCAATCAAGGAGGCAAGGTATTGAGGGGAGGTAAGTTCCCTTCCCGGCGAGTGCTGATGCAGCTGTCACGCATCAGCTGATGTCGAAAGAACAAAAGCCGGCCAAGACGAAGAGAAGAGCGACACAGTGGAAGCTACAGGTGAGAGCCGCACAGGGTAGCGAAACGCCAAACTTAAAACTCTGTGCTCTGTTTTATAGATCCGGCCAGGCGACGGGTGAGCGAGACCCCCGAGTACCCTCGAGCGAGGAGTACGTTGGTTTTGTCATTTATTCATCGTTGTTTTATGCCCCGAAACGGGAAGAATTTCTGTTTAATTGATGGCGCTTCAGTTCTGCCAAATAAAAATTCGCCCATATTCGGGCTAAAGGGAAAACCCCGTGTGCTCTCCACTCTCCGTTGTGTGCGGCTCCGCCCAATTCACCCCGGAATTGTCACAAAACCTAGACTGAAATGTGGGAGTTGAATTATGGAGAATGTCTGACCAGGTAAACCGATGCTCAATTTGTGATTAAAACAAAGGGTGGTTAATTAGCTCAACGTTTATGTCTATTTAATATGCAATTAGTCTTTTGGTTCAAGCACAATGTTTAAATTATTGTAATTATTATTACGTCACTGTGAGGCTTTACGCCATTTTAGGTTATCTTTTCTGTGGAAAAGGAACATATTGCGCTTAAGTCTTTACAGGAAGAAATTAAATGCAAAAAACTGCATTCCACCTTACCATAGGTGTCCATGTCCATGTCCATGCCAGGAAGTAAAGGGAAACTAGGCCTATTGATGACCAACACAGATCTCAATTTTTTGAGTTGACCTAAATGTGACTGTGACGGCTAGTGCTTCTTAACCAGCGCTGGTTCCTGTCATTCAGAAGATGCGTCCGGCCACTGTTTCAAACAGGGGTCTAAATGAAGGAAACCAACATGGGCTTACATTGCTTCACACACGCACATACAGAGACAGACAGCAGTAAGTGCACTCTCAGGCATGACTTCATTAAACTGCCTGACAGTCAAAGCTCACTCCTTGCTCTCGTTCGCAACCTCCCAACGACAAAAAAATATTAATCATAGTAATAATAATCTGGATGCCCAAGAGTGAATGTATTAGTTTGCTCTTAGGACTTTGACAACAAAGCTCGACGAGGGTCTAAAAATAGAGCGGTTACGTTGTTTTAGGCAGGGACTATGCTATTTGCATTACAAAGGGAAAGATGTGGTGGGACTAAGTGGGGATTCTCAGTAGGAAGCCAGCCAGACTATTTATTGTCTGAAGGGAAATGCAATGTTGTCAGCCCTCCTTTTTTAAGAGAAAAAAAAAAGGTCAGACATACGCAGTCCCGTTGCCTTCAAAGAGGCAGATTCAAGCTACACTTTTAAAAGTGAAGTGGCAGCTTTAACAGGAGTTATGGGCCGTAAGTCAAATGCAGCCCACCGAAGGAGTAATGAATTTCATCTTATATTATTATTATAATCATTATTTTTATCATTTATTATGGGCAGGGGAAGAAAAGGGAAATGCTTGATGTACTGAAAGTCAATTGGTCACGGAGCACAGTGGCTTTTTAAACAATTAACTTCAGAGTACAGAATCAAAACCAGAAGCAGGTGTGATTAAATTTGTGTGGCATTCTGCAGAAACAATTCATAAAAGATTTCATGTTCCAGCCTAAGCAACGATTGCGGGGAGTTTTTACCTCGGTCCGAAAGTTGTCTTTTATAAATTTTGCAACTGCATACAAAAAAAGAAAAAAAACTACCCATTTTTAGGACTTTTTTTTTACTGGGCAGTCAAAGCAGCAAGTGAGAACGCCAGGTTTTTTGCGTTGTTAATTATAGCAACACTATATTTATAAAACAGAAAAGAACAATGACTTCAAAATTTGTATCACATTCTTTTCATATGGTTCCAGCCTTTTTTTTAAGCCACAGCAGATGCTGTAAGAGGGCCATTTGAACAGGGATGAAAAGGTCCTGAACCATATGCTGGGGATGGTGACATTACAAAAAAAAAGTAAGTAGCATAGTAAACTTGGATATTGTAATAAAAAATATTTCTCTCAATTTAATCTTATAGACTAGAAAAAAAAATGTTACATCCAAAATAAAAAATAAAAACAATTATTTAAACATATTATTTATCATAAGTGATACTGTATATAAGGTAACCCAAAAGCTTTTTGTTGAACTGGTTGGAGATCATGTCTAAAACACTAACCTGTATGTGTTTGTTTTGTTTTTTGTTGTTTTGGATCTTGATTTTTTTTTTTTAAATCATGAAGGTGCACTACACTGCATTACAAATGCATGAAATAATTCCTTCCTTCATACTAAGCAGTGAGTACTGGCCATGCACTCACACTTGAGGGTACTATTGAATCCAGCTATTTAAGAGCACCTGCTTTGTTTTTGTAAAGCAGGATTTAAATAGCAAAGAGCTCTTGACGGGCTAAATAAAACTAAATCTGTAAACAACAGCTATGGTTCTGCTCCACGCAGTAAGTAATATTCAGCAGCAAAACAATGTTCTGCTCCACAATTACAGAACGCAGGTTTGGAACAGAGAGATAACGGGGCAAAAAGTTTCTGAATTCATAGATCATTTTTGTGTAGGTTGAGCTTGCCACGTTATCTGACATTTCTATATTGCTTTGATATGAGACACAATAAATATTTGCCATGGAGCATGTTAATAAGTTCAAGGCATTATTTTTCCATGTAACAAGCACGTCTCACTCAAGCAGTTGCGTTCTGAACTGTGGTGCACGCTTGAGAGTTTTGCACTTGGTTGATTGAGCGCACGATTGGGCCCAGGTGGGTATGGGGCTAGCTACACCCCTCTCTCCTTCCCTCTTCTCTCGGTTTATAATGACCATGGACAGTGTGGTTGGGCTGGCAAGGGCGGGACAGAGGGGAAAACCAGAAGACTGAGGGGATTTAACCAAAAATGTAAAAAATGGAATGCACATTTAATGTGGTTCTGGAGAAAATAAAAAAAAGGAATTTTTCAGCCTGTTCAGGGAAAATAAAAAAAAATTCCAGAACAAATAAGATTTAAGATCAGGCCTGGGTGGAGGCTGGAGGCACAAAGGTGGATGCCAGGCCGCGGGTTCTTGCTGCCAGGGTCTGGGCTTCTCTGAAAGGCTTCCTGGTCCTGTCACTCTGAGGTAGTGCTGGAGATGCAAAGAGGCATTAAAAGTGTTAGTTACCTCTCTCGCCGCTTTTCTCTTTTTATCTCCTGTGGCTTTTTATGCTCACTTTTCCTCCCATCTCCTAATGAGGCAATTGAAATCAAGTGTGTCTTATTGCTGGCAGAAGTTTGCAAATTCTAACGCTGTCCACAGTTCTGCACCTGTGGGGATAGAGCATCATCGGCCGAGGTCCATGGTGCAGCACATGTGGAGACAGTGTTTCAGCGACCGACCGCTTTGGTGCTGAAGATTCTGATTGTTTCTGTCTGGTGAGTTTGTCTGTTGTTCATGATGTTTCACAGAGTTTCAGTCAAGTCCTAAGTAGTGTGTGCTGTGCCGTGCCAGGGAAATCCCTGAGTTGTTGCAACTGCTGTCGTTGAAACCTATTGGAAACCTATTATTATTCTCAATAATGTTCTTTTTTGCTCTGCTTCTTTAAGATTTTCCAACAAATGGCAATTATTTATGCACTTTGATTAATTTAGCTGAAAATCACACCCACATAAGTAATGTGGTTTCCACAGGATGGCCTCAATGAACCAATGTTGTGCCACAGCTGCTTGTTTTATTTGGCAATAAATTTAGTTTTAGCCATTTTCATTAACAGCACACTAACGATGGTGACTTGCCTGTACCCATACTGCACTGCAAACCTGCTTGACAAAAAACCTTACATCAAAAAGGTCATCGCTCAGCCCTGCCTCACACTCACAAGATATACAAAGGAAATTCAGTAAATATATTAAGAAACATTTGTGATCAAGGCAAAAAAACCTGTTTCCCCTTGCGATAAGGAAACACTGGTGTCCATGGCAACTACTCTTCTGGAAGGTATTTAAAGTGAGATTTAACTGCATGCCTTTATTGATATGGTGCATGAGAAAGGCAACTTCCTAATTAAGCCTCACTTTGCGATATAGTGCAATCGTAGGCTCTGTAAAATATTATGTAGTTAAGCAATAAGGCACGAGGGGCATATGTATACAATGAGCAAAGGATCTGTTATGGAGTGTTGTTAGGTATGATGCAAAGGCCTGCTTTGAACTTTACTTGAATCCATTAGATCTGATTTTCCATGACACTTATAAATATTTATCTTGGTATTCAGACCGTGACTTAAAAATATATTGGGTTCCCTTTAGAACACAAAATCAATAGACTCTGGGTGTCGAAGGCCGTCTTTGCTATTTCAGATTTCAGGAGAGATTCTGTTTGACATAATACTGCTAATATTGTAGCGGGGTTTGTACCGTTTTTTAGTACTTTTACAAACAAATTATTTTTTTTAAATGGTATTACTGAATACATGCATTATATCTCTAATCGTTAAACTAAACTTGTTGTACTTTCGAGCTTGGCTGGAACAGAAGAACAAGCTTTACCAAAGATGATTAAAAAACATGATTGTGATAATGGATTAAACTCGCTGCATGGCCTATGACTGCACGCAAGTGTGACGAAAGGATCAACCTAAAGAGCTGAGAGAGGTTGTGTGTCACTGGCACTCTAAACTTAAAAAAACGCCTGGAAACATAAACCCAGGAGTTCCTTACCACAGTGTATTAAATATCCATTCACATAGCAACATTGACCCCTTGTGGCACCTTGACAATAGAACACATTTTTAGATTAGATTGTGGCAAAAACAGTGGGGATGAGGTACACTGAATTTAGGATATGATGCAAATTACTGTCATTGGCTCACAGTTTGATATGTATTGTATGTATTACATTTAACCTTTTCATATAAAAATTTAATTACAGTCCAATATGTATTACACTTATTTCTTGGACTCACAATTAGTTGTTCATAAGCTTAAATGCTAACTTTTTAAAAGTCTAAAACTATTCATAAAAGACCATTTCCTGCATTCAGTGGCTGCAGAACTGTAGCACCCAGGCCTGGTTAAATGAAAATCAAAACTTATTCTAGCATGTTACCCAATGATATTTATAAAAGAATGAAAGATATAAACACAAAAGTAACTACTTGTCGAACATCTCATTCTAAAATCATGGGCATTAATATGGAGTTGGTCCCCCCATTGCTGCTATAACAGCCTCCACTCTTCTGGGAAGGCTTTCTACTCGATGTTGGAACATTGCTTGCATGGACTTGCCTCCATTCACCCACAACTGGTGAATGGGCACAGGTCGGACACTGATGGTAGGCGATTAGGCCTCTACTTCCAAGTTCTTCCAAATCAATCTGGACAAACCATTTCTGTATGGACTGTTTGGTGTACAGGGGCATTGCCATGGTGAAATAGGAAAGGGCCTTCCCCTTACGGTTGCCACAAACTTAGAATTGTCCAGAATGTCATTGTATACTGTAGCGTTGTATGCTGTGTCAATTTACCATAATTGGAGCTAAGGGGCCCAGTCTGAACTATGGAAAACTCTCCCATTTTGCTCTACAGTTGGCACTATATATTCAGGCTGGTAGTTTTCTCCTGGCATCCACCTAACGTATATTAGTCCATCAGACTGGCAGATGGTGAAGAGTGATTCATCACTCTAGAGAACGCATTTCCACTGCTCCAGAGTCTGGAGCTTCACCCCACTCCAGCCGACGCCTGGCATTGCTCATGGTGATCTTAGGCTGCTCGGCCATGGAAACCCATTTCGTGAAGCTCCTGGCGAACAGTACTGTGAAACCTGTGTTGCAGATCTGCAGGAGTTTAAACTGCGTAGAAGTCACACTATTATGAATAACGACTTAAATTGCACATGTTTTGAAGACCTACTTTTATTTCACACCACTATTACTGTTCTGCCATTTCATGCATAACGTTTTAAGTGAGAACTGAAAGAGAGTAACATGGCTGCACTGATCTGATCTCAGCTAATCTCCACCACATTGGGGTTTGGAATATCTCCTTTTATCAAGCTTATTCATTCATATAGAAGAACATGTGTCTGTGGATGTCAGGTAATATTGAAATACTAGGCTATTGTTATGCATCTTGGAAGTTAGCGGTGAAAATGCTTTTTTCTTCCAAAAGGCCAACCCCACCTTGCAGGAACGTGGGATCTGATCCCCAATGAGCCCCTGCGGAGGCATTTTTAAATGAGGCTTTCAATCAGTTTCCCCAGTCTTTGTGTGCAGTAGCTTGTTTGAAAATGTGTAAGAAAGAAATCAGGCTAGTAAGTAATCCTGGATAAAAGGCACCTTACGGGCCAATTAACCAACAACAACCGCCAAGCCAAAAAAAGGACAATTAGATGCAAGAAAAATCAGACTGCTATGCCAGATTGCCCATGCCTCAAACAGAACAGGCTTAATGAGCATAATGATTTTATGAGTAGCATCCCTATTAATAGCATAGTGTGGGGTAACAGTGGGTAGGGAATCTGTGTCCCGCCCCTTTAAAACCAGGTTTCCTCACAGAGCCTGAAAGCTGATCGCCAACAGTCCTCAGCTGAGTATTTGGTGCTGCTGGATGTAATACTTCTATCACCCACAGCATAAAAGAGTGCAGAATTAATTGGTCAGTGCATGGACCTGAGGGGAAATCGTGCTCGTGCTCGTGCTCGTGCTCGTGCTCGTGCTCGTGCTCTGAGCCTGGAGGACTGGAGGAGTGTGAATGGTTTTTGAGTTTTGAGTATTTTTTCACCCAGTTTTGTAAGAGAACTTGATTTGGTAATTGACCCAATTTTGTGTGACAACCATTTTTGACTATGGACCTTTGAAACCATGTTCGACCCTGGTTTTTTGATTGTCCTTTTTTGTATCTCGTCCTGATATATTAAAATAAAGTGTTTTCTTTTAGAACTGTCTCCTAATCTTGGTTTCATCGGTCCCGCAAGTGGCAACACTCCCTACATCCAGGGGGTTGCCACAATAGTTTTATAAATAATATTTACCTTCTCCCCAGTCATTCCTCAAGTCTTAGCATATTTATTTTCCTTTAGTGGAAAGTCAGTGCATTTGACTGTTAATTGTTGTACCCCTGGTTCTGACAAGGTCATATAATATATGTCATTAAACAGTGTTTTGTTGACATTAATATTGAAAAAAAGCTGTTAACTTAATATTTTGGGGGTGAGCTCGCAAAATTCTTACATTCCACTAGATGGCTGTGTAATTTCTCCTATCTTCTTCGGCACTCCGTAAGCACCGTTCCACTTGCAAACAAACCCTTTTTTTGGTGCACCTGCTCCAGTTGTATAATAAATCCTCTGGTCTGCGCTGTCCACTCCCACAGCTGACACTTTTTTTTTTAATTCATGCTTTCCATTGGCTGAGATATATTTAACACAGGTGAAATATTGCTCTTAAATTTTTTGGAAAGAATTCAGATTCTTAACAAATTTTTAATTGCATTATTGGGTAGAGCCTGCATTGATTTGATTTGTGTGGAAATTTCCCAATTTAGAGACACCCATGGACAAACATATAAATAACCGCACACCAAGTTGTATTTTATTGGATTCCTCTGAGGTAACAGGCCGCGCTGGTGGGCATTCAATAACTCATGGCAAAGTAAACACTGAAATGCGATAAACCTGGGATTTGCTTCTCAATGCCCCAGAGACGGGTGGCGGTCTACGGCCTGGCACTGCCACAAAGAGCCCAGTTAGGCCGGCCTCAGGACACGCCAGACGTCGGGGGTGGGGGTACCTGTCGAAGCAGGGGACAGACTGGGCATTGTCGGGGTGGCCTGGGCCAGCTGGGGAGGGACAGAGGCTGCTCAGTGGTGGGGAGGAAGTGGTCCAGCGAGGGCCGGGAAGGAGGCATAGACAACACATTAGGGCTCCAGGGCAGGGCTGGCAGCAGATTAGCTGGCCCACTCCACCAGGGACATTTTCAAGCCGGACTATCCACGTGCTCCTTCCAGCATCCAGCCCTCCAATACTGATGGAACGGTTTCATGGTTCGATTAGTGAAGGCTTTGAATCTGTTTATTAGTCTCATTCTTTATTTTATGCATGGTTATTATTCAGTAGTCTTACACATGCCCTTACCCAAGGCCACCCAAGAGAATATGAGGAGAATAAATTCTACACAATAGAACAACTGCAACCACACCTCAGCTGTATATA
>JAOYSI010007343.1:0-12195 GCA_025775065.1 Hiodon alosoides | reverse complement strand
TCTTGTTAAAGCGGTGTCTGAGTCTATGCTTGAACCCAGCAGAGTAGTAGCACTCCGGCAAAACGCTACAATATATAATATGATGAAAGTGGAGTTTTTGTGTCCTTCATAAGCTCAACCCAAGTACCGTGCTGTTTAGCATCTCCTCGTATGATTTAATCACCAAGTCGCTCAACAACTCCAGCCTAGCGAGCAACCTCTCGCGGTCGGGATCAGCAACATGTCGTTCAGCATATAGGAGCAGTAAGCTTGCTGCGTTATCGATGGTTAGAAACGTCACCGTGTTTTACTATTATTTCCAAAACTACATTTCCGGTGCCAACTGGAAGTCGAACGCGGTTTCTGCTCATATTTTCAGAAGATCTGCAAAAGTTTCAGGGCGATATCACATATTGTGGCAACACTTCGCAACTGTATTAATTGCAGTTATGTCCGATCGCTTGGAAATGTTGAATTGCAACACTTTTCAGTCGCAATTAGCTACCGTTATGGATATTTTGACTAAAGCTGCCGTGATAGAAATACTCAAACTTTTAAACGAGGCAGAGGGGTCCTCTGCTGCTTTGCGATTGGAAATGTCTCCAGATGGGAATGAAAAGGTGGAGATAAAATCGCAAACGACTGAAAACGTCACGAAGACGGTGAGTTGTCGCTAGTATTCAAAGCACGGAAGTTACTTGGTTTACGGGGCAATTGTTTTCATTTGTAGCAGTTGACAATTTATTTTGTTGTATAGGAGATGACAATGAGCCCTGACGACTGTTCACTAGCCTGGTAGTGTGTCAGGAGGTTAAAGTGTCCCGCTATTATAGTAGGTATAATTCTGCTTTTGGAGGCAACGTCTGGATGTTCATCCGCCCTTTGCTTCGTTTGCCCTGCCGCTGTCATCTGGAAAGGTTTAGGGTACGCAGGACAAGACCTAGCGACCATACATGTTATGTGCATTATACAAAACGTTTTAGTCCTTGTAGCTGTAGTCTGTCAAGTTTTACTTTTAATAATTTGTAAATCACAGTCAGATCAGATGGAACCAAGGAATTGACCTGTAACCAGAGTATTTTAATAAGATGGTAAATAAGGAAATAAATATGTACCTCCAAGATATAGTTACTGCATTATGAAAATGAATTGTAGATACTTCTCTAAGATCTGAAATTGTTTATTGAGTCTTAAATTATCAACATTTTTCCAGACACAACTTACCTCCATCATGAAAATATTAGCTAAAGAAGCCCTGGACAAGATTAGCAAACTAGTAGATGAAGACTCTGCCATGTTACGTTTGGAATCGTCCCGGCATCAGAAGGAGAACAAAGTTCTTAAGGAGAAGCTCCAGCAAATGGAGAGGAATGCGGAGACGTCCTGGAAGTGCGGGGAGGAGAGACTGCATGGAAGTCCCGCTGGGAGGCCTTGCTCTGTTGGGGTTCAGGTTGGCGGTGAATTCAGTGGAGAAGACCGAGGTCGGTAGTTCCTCTCTGTCATGCTCCGTTATTAGGCATAAATATTTTATTGAATATAATGTGGCTTCAATTAATTTGAACTGCCTTTTGACTTGATTTATCTGGGTTCATTGATGTATTGTTTCTAAGATTTTGTAATGGCTGCAGACATTGCATCCAAATCTCCATTCAAGTAGTTTTGTTCAGTTCCTTCCCTCCCTGTATCAGAAGAAGAACATTCGCCCACTGTCAGTCACCGGGGCCATGACAAACCTATGACTGTCGAAGAGGAAGACGCACCTCTGCAGTTCCTATTTATGGGTGAGAAGGTAAGAATGCTCACGTAAACCAGTGTGGGATTCAGGGTCATCTCCAGATAGGATTAAAACAGAAGGGGTCAATTCCAGTTCAGTTGTTAAAGAATGTGATTGGGAATTATAGCTTTAAGCTCCAGAATGCAGCTGAATTTGAGATCTCTTTAGAACGGGGAACTGCGAGGCTGAAATGAACTGTGGGAAATGTAGGAAATGAAAGCTGATGGCTGCTCATGGGTGTTTTCTTTTTCATTTTTTGTAACAGTTAACAACCGGTAATGATTCGGCATAATTCCACATACGTACAATTCTTGTTTTTGCACATTGTCCCAATGGTTCAAATACTGCCAAGGCTGAAAAAAGGTCTTATTACTCTAGATGGGAGTATGACTGATGAGATTACCGCTTTTAATGCTAAAAACCTGTTAATGTGTGATGTATTTGACCCACCTGAGCTGATTAACCTACAGGTTCATATGCATGTTGATGCAATCCTCTCAATACTCCATTACAGCCTGCGGATGTGGAACACTGCATCTCCCTAACTCATACGAAGGAGAAAAGGTGTACGGACAAGGCAAAGGGTAACCTTCGTGGAGTCATTCGAAATTGCATTGTGTCCTCTGCCGTTGTCTAGTCACATCAGAGCGTATCCACTGAGTCACTGTTCATTTGATTTGAACGTGTTGGGCTCTCCCTTCCCCTTAGTGCATAGCGCTGCGACGTGATGTGTAAAAATCCCATAGCAGACCATGTTACTGACCTTTTATTTTATTGTTATAATAGCCTGAGTACTCTTTGAATCTATGTCAACATGGTAAATGGACTTGTGATGCCTGGGACCATAAAGTCTTACCCCCTCAAATAGTTGCTGCATACATTTCATAGTGTGTAATAGGGCTGCATATACGCAAACGTGAAGGGTGTCCCTGCTTATATGTGCATTGTTTGACTTAATGTTGTATCTTAGTATTAAATTTAGGTTTCTTCTCACTTCTCACAGATTCTGTAGAAACTAGAGCTAACACTGGAGAAAAATCTCCCACTCAGGACACGGTCACACATGCAGAAAGCCAGGAGGAACTTGAAACGCTGCCGAAGTCAGCAGATTTGAACTTAGACATTAAAGAGAAAAATGGATATACTCTAAGAGATAATCGGTCAACCGTGGCAAAGAATACAAAGAACCTTGGGAAGGCTGGCAAAGAGGAGAAAAGGTTCACCTGTGTACAGTGCGGGAAGGTTTTTGGTCGACAAAGTAATCTGAAAGCACACCAAGTGGTTCACACTGGAGAGAAACCGTTCAGCTGTACACAGTGTGGGAAGCGGTTTACTGCTAAGTGTAGCCTGAATGTCCACCATGTGATAGTGCACAAAGGAGAGAAACGATTCAGCTGCACCTACTGTGGGAAGATCTTTGGTACCCAAAGTCATCTTAAAGAACACCAAGTGGTTTACAAAGGATCGAAGCCACTAAGCTGCTCACAGTGTGGGAAGAGTTTTCCTGTGAAATGTAGTCTGAAAGTGCATTGGCTAACTTTTCACAAAGGGGAGAAACGGTTCAACTGTTTGCATTGTGGCAAAATTTTTGCGAGACAGAGAGATCTTAAAACTCACCAATTGGTTCACACAGGAGAGAAGCCATTTAACTGTACACAGTGTGGAAAGTGTTTTACAGCCAAACGTAGTCTCAATGTGCACCGACTAACAGTGCACAAAGGGGAGAGACCGTACAGCTGTGATATATGTGGAAAGAGTTGCAGTCAGAAAAGTGGACTTAAAATGCATCAAAGAGTTCACACGGGAGAGAAACCGTACAGCTGTGCTAAATGTGGAAAGAGCTTTGGTAATAATAGTGCTCTTAAAATTCACCAGAGAGTTCATACAGGAGAGAAAGCATTTGCTTGTGAAATATGCGGGAAGTGTTTTAGTCTGGCACCCAACCTTAGTCGTCACCAACGAATTCACACAGGAGAGAAGGCCTTTAATTGCGTGGTGTGTGAGAAGAGTTTTACTCAAGCGAGTCATCTGAAGGTACACCAACGAATTCACACGGGAGAAAGGGCGTTCATTTGTGACATGTGTGGGAAGAGTTTCAATCAGAAAAGTGCCCTTAAAACACATCAACGGGTTCACACTGGAGAAAAACCCTACAGCTGTATGGAGTGTGAAAAAAGTTTCAGATCTGCAAATTATCTGAAAAAACATCAACAAATTCACACAGGTGAGAAGCCCTACAGCTGTGCTGATTGTGGAAAGCTTTTCCGTACTGCAAATAACCTTAAGACACACCAGCAGATTCATTCAGGTGCAAAGCCGTACAGCTGCAGCGTGTGTGGTCAAAGTTACAGTTCTTTGAGTTACTTCAATACACATCTTCTTATTCACACAGGAGAGAAACCATACAGCTGTGGTGAGTGTGGGAGGAGTTTCACAAAGCAAAGCAGTCTTAACTTACATCAGCGCACTCACACAGGAGAGAAACCGTTCAGTTGTGATGTATGTGGGAAGAGTTTTAGTGTAGCACAAAATCTCAATCGACATCAGCGTATTCACACGGGAGAGAAACCATTCATTTGTGCTATATGTGGAAAGAGCTTCAGTCAAGCTAATAACCTCAAATCGCACCAGCAAATACACACAGGAGAGAAACCTTTCATCTGCGATAAATGTGGGAAAAGCTTTGCTTACTTGAGAAATCTTAAAGAACACAAGTGTGTTTATGGGTGATGGAAACCTCTTTGCTGTGTGAGCGACATATTTTTTTGGAACCGGGTGAATTCAGTTTCCTTCGCAATGAGTACAAAACAACATTTTAGAATAGATTAACCCTCTGAAAACGTGAAAAGTTGCTGTCTGTAGCTTTAATGTTCAAGATATGATGTAACATGTCTTAAATAAGGCTTTGTTAAAGGAGAACTACATTTAAATATGGCTGTCTTGTATGCAGAGAAATCCAGTCTAGATTTGGATTGCCACATGAGACGGGCTATACTTGTGTTTAAATAGTAAAATTTAGAAGAAAGCAAATATGAATTTGTAACACATTCCAGAACATTTCTTCATATTTGACATTCATTTTCATTAGTGGTTTCTTACTTATTGTAGAATTGAACTAAAAACTCACTTTTATAGTCTCTCAGCACACTGCCAAAACATCTTAACTGACTAAAGAAGTGGAATTTACATTAACAGTATTTTCTACATATACAAATTTTCAACTGGTTCCTTGGTAAACTAAAAAATGCATGGTTCATTGATTAACTTGCTTTGATGTGTCAAACATGTTGCTTTGCATATTGCTTGAAAACTAATGAAAGCCTTTTATCATCACGATTATCAGAATGATTTTATCATCATGTACGACTACAGCAGGTTTTAATGGAACAACTGGATGGATTTTTCAGTACTTTGTGTCATCAGCCTTCATCATGACTGTGGTTAGTTGATTGAGTGGAGTATGTGGCTTTTTATACATCACAGTGAAATAATTTCAATCAAAATATGTAACACTTAAAAGCGCGACTTTATTGTACTTAGTATGCAAGTTTATGCTTTTTATGGTATAACTCAAATGCACAAAGATTTTGTGTAAAATTTTGGTGAATACTGGCCAATAAACAAAATATTTTTTTCTTTCCCTGGCACAACACTATGTCTAAATGTTTATACTTTATTTTATTCATTGTGATTAAGGGGATTAGGACCTTACTTTCTGAAGCTTAAGCTAAATTGTTATAATAGAATGCTAAATTTTTTATGGGTGATATTATATTGTAAATAATGATGGAGCAGATTTTACTAAACACAATCATGGTGAAAGCTATATATATATATATAAAACTTACAGATTTAACTGCAGAACTGATGTTCCCAAGAGTAATAAATTGATTACCAAATTTTGTTTTCGATATTGCATAGGACATGATTGCCAATATGGAAACTATAAAAACTATTTGCTTAGTGGCTCCACAGAAATGGACAATTAAAGGACAATAAGTATAAAATAATGTTAAATTTTAAGGATAACATAATGCTAAGGGGTTAGATCTGCTAAGTATTCTATTATTTAAAAAGTAATTTATACTGCATTTTCTGACTCAAATTACAAAAACTTGTTACCATACAGATGCATTACTCAGGCCTTTAGATTGCTTCTTGTTATTGAATGCCATTTAAAAATGCTAGGCACTATGTTAAGTCCTATAACTATGTGGTTTAGTCATGGATTGAAAAGCAGAAATCCATGAAAATTCCTTACGTTTTCACTAAATCATAAAACAATTAGCCACTGCTGACCTTGTGTCCACTACTCAACATATACGTTACATAACCTTTGAGGTTTAAAAATGTATTTAAAGTCTCTCAAATACATATTCTGGTAACTTGCAAAATGTGTTACATTTTTTGTTTGTTACGAATGATGCTATTACTTATGAACCCTGCCCTTTTTCCTTTTAAAAAATAAAAATAAGTTTTCTTGTAGTTCACGATAAAACCTGATATGACAACGAACCCAGGATAGTCCTGGGCAGAAATGTAACATTCCATAAATCTCAATTATCTTCACCTAATGATACGGCTTGCACCTTCATCAAAAAATGTAATTGGGCACGGTAGGTGGTGCTCTAGACATGCCAGTTGTACCCAAACAGAGACCAATGACGCAAGACGCTTTGACAACATTAACCATTTCAATGCAAGTCGTGAGCGCCAACGATGCCGGTTGATGTTTTAACCGCGCTACGAATATTCTAACCTTAAGTAAAAACGTCCCATGCCTTGCATTTAATTCAATTGGTTAGGAACGTGGGTTGGTCCACTACAGGGGCGTCAAGCGCCAAAACCTTGTTTCAACTCAGGCCCCGCCAACTTGGCACTAATGAACGAAAGCAATTAGTAGGGTGCTATGAGGCTTTTGACTCCCCTCCCCTATCCCCTTCAAATGCTCCTAGTATGCAAGAAATCGCATTTATGATTCAGGTTTTTTCGAATGTGTACGAAATTTTGAGAACAGTTACCAAAACTACGGGTAGAATTACCTTTGTAATGAAGAATTTTAACTAAAGTCCCAAAATTTTAAATAAACTTAAATCGTTTCAATTATTGGATTGTTTTAATGTAAACTCCGTGTGATCTACTCATATGTAAAAATGAAATTCAGATCTGTAAAAAACGACAGGGGAAGTACAAACGACTTCCCAAATTCGTATGGTACATTTTGCACAAATATTCCCACGGCTTGATAATGTTTGAATGCAAAGATTATACGGATCATCGAGTCAGGGACCCAACGTCTCGATATTTTGCTAGCAAGTTTTGCTAGTTGCGGCTCTTTGAAAAGACACAAATTGGGCGAGTGAATATGACGAAATGTCTGCGCGACGCCAGGGAAACAATCACACGGCGAACGTAATTTGTTATGGTGTTCGCGGCGTAGTCGAGACTGAGAGTCGAAAGGCACGGACGCACCTGCTAGTGTGGTGTAACATTTTGCTGATTTTCTCTACGTATTCGCGATTGCATGTTGCGGATGCTCGCAGATACTCAGGACGTTGAATAAGGAACTGTCACTTAAAGATGAATGAGACCGATGGACTGCGGTTCAGGAGGTCAAACAGACCTCAGATCATAACAGACGAATTACAGGAACCCCGTTACAAGGGCACAAGGTACACTCGTTCGAGATAATGATATTTAGGTACTGATGTTTAAAAGTTAGAATTTGCCCTTTTCGTGGATGTCTAGCTACCACCTAGCAAACTAAGTATTTCGCGGAAGCATAAAGTTAACTGTAGACTGCTGTATTTTTCACTCGATTACTTATGAGTTAATTCAGTGCGTAGATAGCTATTCTTAAAGACAAGTCACTTGAACGTGAAATACTGGCTTTATGTTGGCTTGCATTTTTCTCTGTACTGTTGAACTGGATAGAGTCGCTCTACGTTTTGAATTCATACTTCGTAACACTGCTTATGCTCCACTTAACGTTATGTAGCACGTGCGGTTCGGAAATCCTAACGCTATATGTTGGAGTTCCTTTTATTCTCTTTCGTCATTAAAATATTACCAAAATGTTTTTACTCTAGCTGAATGACTGTCACTGTCGGATCTCTTTCAGTACCTACAGCGGTAAAGTTTTCCGCATAACCCTGTTAACGCTGGGTGCCTTTCTGCTGCTGCCTTTGCTCGGGGTCATCTTTTTGCTGGAGTCCCCTATTCAGCCGGAGGTGTTTAGGTAAGCAGGACATTGCAAGGAGCGGTCCACTCACTTCTGCCTGTCACCTGGTTTCAACGTTGTCATGGGTTTTATGACTTATTTAAAAACTTGTCAAATAAAAAATGTGAATGTAATTAGCAGATGCGACCAACTCGGTGAATTGTGTTGCTTTCTGCATGTTCCAAAATCACGCTATTTACATAGGTTGGAATTTAACTTGAGCAGGTTAAGCTGTCAGAGCACTTTACAGTAGTGATCGGATGCAGAAGAATATGGTCTTACCAGGGAGTGCTTGGTCTTTACCACTGGTCATTGCTGCCATTTAGCAGTCAGGTGCTCAGTATAAGTAAAAGACATACAGTTGGATTATTTAATTGGTGAACTAAAAAGACCGTTTCAAAAACTTATAATTGTGCAAAGTCCAGGTGCACTCACCAGGCTGTAAAGGATTACCTCACAAAAAATGACTAGCGAATGCAGTTTCTATGCCTTTGTTGGCAAACAATTTTGCATTTTTACGTTGCGTTTGGTCCACGGCTCAAGAGCTGCCTCATGGCATGTTGTCAGAGTTCTGCACTACTGCAGAAGTTATAATTGCACTTTAAATCTCGATGTCCGATGGTCTGTTTTGAAGCCATCCCTTACTGCAGTACTGACTGTTTTTCCATATATCTGCATTTTACAGTAATAATATGCATTTTATCTGCTTTTGGATTTGGGCCCAGAGCAGAGCAAATCCGCTGCTGGGCTCTGCACCAGACCCGAAGCCAGTATATCCCTTTTTAAATTCATCACCCCATCTCCAGTTAATGATTGAATTTTTTCATCTGAAGCCAAGTACATCAGCTTGACATTGCACATTTCTCAATCGCCTTCAGAACATGGCATGTCATCTGCAAAGGGTTGCTGAGGACAGGGGTATTAACCTATGATTTAATCTGCAGCAAATTCTCTTTTTACTCTTGTAAATTTCAGCCTTGGCGAACCCCCTCTCATGTCGGACTGCTATGAGCCTAACTTCAAGCTGAGACAGGCTGAGAGGTTATTTGAAGGCCAGATTATTGGGCCAGAGTCCATCGCCAACATTGGGGGTCAGTAGAGGCATCTCTGTAGAGCACTGACCTTTTGCTTAGTTTGGTGTTTTTGTGCGTTGTGTTGCAATGTCACTGCAACAGTGAGAAGTTTGTTTATTTTGGAGTAGGCTAGAGACCTCTAATGTCCAAATGCAGTTTCACAACAGATGTTTCCGTTATGAATGCAGTATATATTTAATCTGTATCACTGACAGGTTTCAAATGTAAGTGTGACTACTTCCTTGACACCAGTTATTCTCAGCAATTTGTGACATAAAGTGTTATAACAGAAAGTTATCCGAATCCTAAACAGTTAGACAGGTAAAATTATATTATGCACATGTGTAAGTAGTGGTCTTAAAATGTTTTTTTTTTTTTTTTTGTGTTCCCATGAATAATAATATTCCAGAGCAGTTGTTATACTTGAAAGTATATACTTTCTTCACATGAGTCATCGGTTTGCTGTTTGCCATAGGTGTGATAGCTGACGTCTTGCCACTTGCTCTTAGTCACTACTTAGACATTGTCCCGTGGTGAAATGATTGGATCATATCCTGTATATTACTTAACATAAATCTTTTTTTTTTTTTCCTTTTTGTTTCGCTGTATGCATTTTTCCTCCTGTGTAGATGTGCTTTACACGGGCACTGCTGATGGGAAGATTGTAAAGATTCAGGACAAAAAAATCCATGTCTTGGCTACACTGGGACAACTACCCTGTGGTAAGACTGGAAGTGATGAAACTGTATCAAATGTATTTGAAGCCCAAATATTAAAGGTACTTCTCTGCATAATGGTCTTTAAATATCTTTAAATATCTAATCGTGTATTCTGTTTTGTGAAAACTATTTAAACGTTTTCACACATGCTGTTAAAGAAAATAGGCCAAGCCTAGTCCCTTGAGGACATAGAACAGCAGGATTTAGTGTTGGCTTATATTAAGTTACTGTTTAACGCCCAAAACAAGAGGATCACCCATCCAATTTAAGTTTTCACATAAGTAAACTGCAAGATGGACCAATAATCATGCTGTTTTCTGGCCCTTGAGGAATAGGGTCCCTCTGCATTAGATTGCTCATTCTCACATGTTCTCGTGAACTACAATGGACAATTTATTAGTGTTTAGGGCCTTAAATCATTTTACCAAAGGCACGTACATGACCAACATTGTCTGTGAAATTTAACCTTGGCTAATTTTACCCACTGCCTTATTTGTGTTCCAAGGTTCCAGAGACGACGAGCCAACATGTGGGCGTCCCCTTGGGATTCGTGTAGGGCCCAATGGCACCCTGTTTGTAGCCGATGCCTACCTCGGCCTGTTTGAGATCAACCCTGTCACAGGTCAGTAGGAAGGTTAAGGGCCTTTGCTGCAGATCTCACTATGATTTGGTCTTGGGCAGTTTCCTGCCAGGCAGCTCTTTGTCATTGTGGAAGAAACCTCCCTTTGGTTTGGTGTCAAATATTTGAGTCTCATCTCTTGGTTCTATACAAGTGGCAACTCTGAGGCAGGTCGGAATTGAAATACGACAGATGGTTTTGGGCTTATCTGCCCATAGCTGAGCTGGTGTGAGGCTAATCTACCCCTGAGAAAGTTATTTAATACAGCCTCTTTTCACGCCTGTCAGGGGAGGTGGACACCCTGGTGTCGACTAGCCAGGCCGTGGGTGGGCGGAAGCTCTCCTTCGTAAATGACCTGGATGTGACGCAGGACGGCAGGAAGGTGTACTTCACTGACTCTAGCAGTAGATGGCAGCGCAGAGACTACCTTCACCTTGTCATGGAGGCCACAGCGGACGGACGGTAACTTTCGAGGTCGCATGGACTGTGCTCTCAACGCAAGGATTGCAACAGTCATAAACTAGGAATCGGCTCTCATAATTTCTGTCTTTAAGGATATTCTATCACAGTAAAAAGATAAAACTTTTCTATATATATATATATACACACACACACACACACACACACACACACACACACACACGTGTTTGTGCACTGTTAATTTACTCTTCATTGGGGTCCTCAACATTCATTAAACCTCCCTCTGTTGCAGTGTCTTGGAGTATGACACTTTGACCAGGGAGGTCTCTGTGCTGATGGAAGGTCTACGCTTTGCCAATGGGATTCAGCTGTGTCCGGATGAGGAGTCCGTGCTGGTGGCTGAGACTACAATGGCAAGAATACGAAGGTTGGAAACCCACTCTCATCATGACTCATCGTCACGAGTTACTTCCTGTCACACCTCTCAGTCGGATGTCCTGCTTTTCATTGTGTTTGTGGAAGATCAGCACTAGGATGGCATAGCGTGGGGCACACTCAGTCCAAAATAAATTACAGATAGTGACGTCATGTAGCATTTTATTGCGCCTATCTCCTATTAGTGAGGCTTCTAGATATTATTACATTGTCCATTTCAGAAGCAGCTTGTCAAATTAAAATACCAAAAATTGGAAACGCAGTCCACCAGGTTTAATCCGATGCTAGCGATTAACAATGCCCTTAGGGCATTAACAATGCCCTTCTCGAGAGGTTCTCGAGAGCCCTCAGTCCAGAGGTCTGTACACATCTGGCTATTCAGAGCGAACCCGTTTCTCTTCACGCAACGCTTCCCTTCGCCAGGGCTGTGAAATCAGACCGCATGTTTCCCAGGGAACTTCTGGCAACGTTGAAATGAGAGTGCACAGGGATTGCAGGTTTGAGAAAGCTTTTGTCCAGGCTGGCCTCATTTTGTAACTCTCCACAGTCAAGATCAGCCGTTGCACCATTGGGTGCTGGGCTGACTTTTTTTTCTCTGCCCCAACCACCCCCCCCCTTAGAACTAGTTTCCATGCATACATTTCCTCCCTCTGATACCAGACTTCTCCAGTCAGCAAGAAGCACAGTGTGTCCTGAAAAGCTTCACCTGAATAAATGATGCTGGCATGGAGTTGCCTAGGTAACTGAACCTTCGTTAAGCTGCTTGTATGGGAGACAAATAGCTTGTCCTTTGTGACAAACCAACGGCTGGTGCAGGCAATGGAGGCGGGAGGACTCTATCGCTGCTTTTTTCACTCTCATGGCCGGGGGAGGGGGAGCATTCTAAAGGTTCTAAAGCTTTTATTCTAAGGATTCTAAGTCATGATTCTAAAAGTTCTTCAGTTCTGAAACTGTAG
>JAOYSI010007342.1:0-12196 GCA_025775065.1 Hiodon alosoides | reverse complement strand
ACAACCACACAGAGGCACAGTGACAGACAGACACACAGGCACAGGGACAGACAGACACACAGGCACAGGGACAGACAACCACACAGAGGCACAGTGACAGACAACCACACAGAGGCACAGTGACAGACAGACACACAGGCACAGGGATACGAACACACGCAGGGGGGCAATTGGATTACTCGGTTGAAACCCATGCAAACAGGGGGAAAGATTGCACAGAGTGACCTGAGCCTGCCGCTGTGTGGCACGAGCAGCCTCATTAGCCCTCGGTTTTCTTAGCGTATGCAATGGGCTACGCCGGAGGGCGGAACATGGGCCTAAAATTGTTCCAGGAGTAAATTCAAACATGTTAGCACAAAAAATCTGACACCGATCACAAATGGAAAAAAGAGCAATGTAAAAAAGGATCTGTCCAAGGGAAGTCTCTCTCTGACTACATATTTACACATGCATATTTAAACGGTGTGATTCTTAGAGAACCAGCCTGTTATTGCAGTTTTAGAAATGTCTTAATATTTGCCCATTGTGCATATTAAATATGCTCAGTGTTATGGTCTTAGTGTATATATGTGTGGATATCCTGCCAACTCCTTAATCTCATTCACTACCACATCATGCAAACACACAATCAGATCGATAAAAATAGCCTAAAACATGCTCAATTCAATTTGGAGATGGGATTCTTATTAGAGCAATACTAATTCAAATCTCTTTTTTTCTCAACTAAGTATCTTTGTATCGCTAAACAGATTACGGGCGGCAACTGAAAGGTAAGCCGATTAATTCCCCGGCATGTGGAAGGATGTACCACTCAGTTCCTGCGTGGAAAAAGTAACCATAGCCCAGGATTTCTAGCTTTGGAAAATATATTTTAATTAACAAAAAAAAATAAAATAAATATATCCACTTTATTTAGCATTCAGTGAAATGCTCTATTGGAGAAAGATTATATGTCTCACTTAATGGGGCTTTTTTCACCAATTACTAGTCCACAAAAAAATATTCTGTAATTATGACTCATGTTGTCGTGATGGATGAAAATGCAGGGTTGGTCTGAAAAGACTACCAAACAGGTTGGTTATTACAGTATTATGCACTATTATATTTTATATTGAATGTTTTCTTAACAAAATGTGACATTTTATATATTCCGTCTGACAGACCCTGAAACTGTAAAAAAAGAGCATTGTTTCATTAATTTAACGACTGCTTACTGTAATCCGCAGGAAGACATTTTGAACAGCATTAAAACTCCTGAGGATGGTAGAACACAGAGCAACCAGTAGCTGTACATGTTTTCTCTGACAGGAAAACCTTGTTAGTGACCCAGGTCGGGTAACTCCCGTTCACTGGCACCTTCATCTCAAAACGCCATGCAACTGGAGTGTCCCAAACTGGGAATGCAGTAGGACTGTACAATCTCCAGGTTTTGCTACTGCTGTCCAAATCAAATCTGCTCAATGATTCAGCCCAGGTGACCCTGCTATTAGCTATTAACTATCCATGTCCTCTGACAGTAAAAAACACTTCTTTATTTATTTATTACACTGCAAAAGTCGAACATTAAATGAAATGTGACATTGGTTGGATTAAAGTGACAAAGTGCACCCCCAACGACCCTGCTTTCAAGTGGTTTGAGATGCAGTGGCAGGACGGTCCCAGTCGTTTTCCCATTGGTGAAGTGTAGACAAAGGACGTGGTTATGAACGCTTGCAAAGCCAGGACGGGAGGAACTTGCATGGCTGTTGTACCCAGAACTCACTGGTCCAGAGTGTTGGTCTGCGGCTCGCTCAGAATCTCTCCTGCGTGCAGCCCCCACAACTCATGTTGGCCGCAGGTAGCACGTAGAGCTTCGCTGGGCAGGCTCAGGCCCCCGATTGAGGGCCGGCCTGGCAGACCGCCACTGCGAGCGTCATACAAACCTGCGCGAGCTGGAATGGTTCCAGCTAGGTCTCCGGCACTGCACGGAGCAGGATGTCGCCACAGTCTGATAGGAGCGTGCCTTGGAACCATGGCCAAAAAACAATCAAATGGATAAATAAATAAATAAATAAAGGACAGAGGAATCACGGCCAAAAAACAATCAAATGAATGAATAAATAAAGAAATAAAGAAATAAATAAAGGACAGAGCCCTGCGATGAATATTCAGCTGCAGCTGTGATGGGATGTGACATGTTTTTCTGGGGTAGGGAAGAAACCGTGGAGGCCACTGTGCTGGACAAAGAAAAAGCCTGTGTCAAATCGCATTATCTATTTTTGCTTTACTTAATTGGATTCAATAATGATCTTGTGCTGTTGAGTCATTCAATTTTCAGTCATTCAGGACACTATTATTAGTATGTATTTCCCACATAATGAAAGGGCGGAAAGCAATCCATAGCATCCAGGAATCGTAATTAAGGGGTCTCTTGGCTGCAGTTCACACTCATCATTGTTTGGGGATCTTTCTTTTTCTCGCTTTGCGGGACGGCGTGCGGCGTTGGAGCGGATCGGGTTGAGGAGATGCGAGTGCCGGCGCTTGACTGACGTGGGCTGGGTAGGTGTGGCTTTGCGGTGACGGTACCCCAGCGTACCCCATCGGAGCCCTGACTTGGGTCTCTCTGCGGGGAGCCGGTCGGCGCGGCGGGGGCCACAATGCTGCCCAGAATAAAGGGAGGCGATCGCGGGGGCCCCTGCTAGGGTCGACGTGCAGGAGTCTGGGGGCGAACACTGCCGTCGTAGCTGCTAACGTCCCGACACCACGTCTCGAGTGTTCGGTGCAGACGAAGGGAGGCCAGGTCAATTAATATTCTAGACCTACACTGATGGGTAGGGGTGGAGCTGTGTTCTGTAATCGCCGCTGTCTCTTTGTTTTACTTTTCCAACCATAAAATGAGTAAAAATAGAGTAAATACCTGAATGGCTGTGCAATTCAAGGCCAAAAATATCGCTTTGAAAAAATAATCTCAGACTAAAATCTAAAAGTTTATCCAGGGAAATAAACCCTGATGCGATCTTCATTTCCAGAAAAGGCTGGGAAAGCTCAGTGGTCCTTATAGCAAACTTAAATGGCATAATGCGGTCATGCGGTCATGCGGTCAGTGTCCCGACCAGGCAGGGGGTCAATGCGGACCGAACAGCAGCAAACTCGACAACATCGTGGGTAAATTCATTAATTTCAGACAGCTTTCGAACGTGATCGACCGGGCGTCGGTTCCCAATTGCGGCCCCATCCAACAGCGTCCGTTTATACCATAACGAATGTGTCCATCAGTTCTTTCTAATTTAAAAGGTACGAATACATTTGCACATGCCGGGTTAATTCATTCAAATACAATAATACATTCGTTTGTCAGGTTAATTGCTTTTGTCGTTCGTTCCAGAATCATAAACACGGCATTACTTTGTCCGACAATTGCGCTTGTAACAGTTCCTTAATTATTAAGCTACGGCAATCTGGGACCATGGACAGTTGAGTCTCATAATAGTCTGCTGTTGTATCTGGTTGTGTACCACCTTCAGCACAAACAGAAACTCACACTAGAACCTGATAATTACCCTTAATGACACAATCAACCGAGGACTCTGTTACACCACTAGCCTGCTGTTGATTAATTCAGCATCGTGTTTTTGTGTGATTTTCCCATCCCTTGATTTTTTCACCATGTAATGTGCACTTCAGTATTGAATAAATTGTACATTCAATTTAACTCAAGCTAATTTATATCAATACTCCCACAAATAAAGCAACATCAATAACAGTAAAACACTAAAATATATCGGCAGTTAGTTATGGTCGGTTAGATGCTGTCATTGATTGGGTGGTGAGAATTAGAGAAGAAACATGTTTTATAGTATAGATATGATAAAAAATGTATATACATATTTTGGTGTTTCGTTCTGTTGTCTACCTAAACAATGTTTTGTTAATAAATAAATCATTTTACATGCAAACAAACAGCCTCTGAAAAATGAGCCGGAGTCCCAGTATAAAGAATGGCTAACTCTACTGCCTGAGGCTGCAGGGTCTGTTGAATCTACCAATGAAAAGCCTGGCCTAAGACTCAATTTGAAGATCTCCGTAGGGAAAACAATAGGCAGTTTGCTTTGGGTGGAAAGCTAGGTCTCACAACATGAAGAGATGTTTCCAATTTGAAGCTTCTACCTGCTAGAGGCGTGAATATCACTTCTAATTGGGCTGAATGTCAGATATCCCATTTTGGAGAAAAGAAGGAAACAGAGCTGACATCCCTTCTAGAAAAAAAAAAAAAAAAACTCAAAAAGTCAACTGCTCACATTAAAGACAGAAGAATTCCAGCAACAGAATAGTCGATGGCTATTGCGTTGAGAAGTTGAGGTTTTTGTGTTTGAGGAAGCCCCTCCATGTGACCCAGCGGAACCAAAGTAAACGGGTCTGTAAAGCAGGAGATGATCCTTCTCATGCCAGTGTCAGAGTTGACCAGCCTTGCTAAGATCAACAGAAGCACCTGATATTCGACTGTGTATGATTAACTCGAGTACACCAATGTCCCTGTTTGCATCTCAAAATGACTTTAGTTATTGTTGTTAGGTTGCAATTAATGACTTTTGAACCTGAAAGATTTATTTTCAGATAAGAACTACGTGAATTCCATTAAAATCTGCCATGTGAACAGGAAAACTTTCACGGAAAAAAATAAAAAAATAAGATTTTGATGTAAATGGCCTCTGCCTTGCTGCTGATGATATACCCAAAAATCTAGGTGGACTGCAGCCCTTTGAGTTGAAAATCTGCTATACATTTCTGTCACCCGCCAACCACCTTGGAACTCCATTCCATAAGGCACCCCCCTCACGGTGTCTGTTCAGGGCATCGAGAAACTTAATCCGCTCTGAAATGCGCATTCGTTAGTCTTCAGTAATGTGAGTGATTGGGGAGGCCAAATGTTTAATTATAATCGACAGCCAGAGCTGCAGAAGTCTATGCTATGGAGGGTTGCAAAGTAAAAGAAATTGAATTCGACACTGTGATATATGAGCACATATACTATGGAGAATTTCGCATTTGTTCTTTGACTTGCCTTTTGGGCAAGCAATAAAGTAATGTATTATTAAAGTAATGATTAATTAGTGAAATAATAATAACAAAATAAAGTTCAATATCCTTAAGGACGAAATTCAGTTATAGAGTGTTTTTGTATATAATGTCCAGAAATGTATTTTACAAACACCATTTCTCCAGTTGTTCAAAACTAAATTAAAAACCTAAAAACAAAACTATAGCAGACATTTACCCAACATGTTTTCTCCTGTTTCACTAACAGAGTGCCGCTCTGTCCAGGGATCTCGAGGGGAGCGCTGGGACAGTCTAAAAGTGACCTCCACCATTACACACAACCTCGGGGCGCTGGCGGTGCTGATGTGAAGGAGTTTGCAAATTGACAGCAGGAAGTGGCGGACCTGTGGGAAGTGGGGGCACCTGCGTGGGTCAGAGTTGGTCCATCACGCTTAACTCATTTTACAATTGACCTCTGCTCCACATTCCCACGGTGTACTGTTGCAGAGACACAGGGTGAGCAGTGTGCCCCTACTTCACATGGTTCTAATTAACCAAAATGGTTTACACGCATATTACGTGATTAACCTCTCTCTTATTGTTAGAACAGATTATTGTGTTAGCTGAGCAGGACTTTGTGACTTGGGCATTTACAAAGCAAATTAGTATCAGTATCAGACTAGCTGAGGATCACCCTGCCAACCAGCCAGACTTCATGTGTATTACGCCCTTACTCAGGCACCTTGGGCAAACAAACTACTCCCTGTGGATCTAAAAAGAGATAGGTGTCATTTCACCATTTCATTTGTGGATAATAAATAATAATCTGCATCGATATTATACAACCATCTCTTGCTCTTCAACTCTTCACCCCAGATTTCTGTAAATTCTGGCTGGTGTGTTCAATATCATTCATATCTATGTGTTTGGTTGTTATAGATTGTATGTGTTCTTCTACATTCCCAAATGTGTATTCTATAACACTTTAGACAGTGTAAGTAACAGTGTAATAATGCAATTCTGCTTTCAGTTTTCCTTTTCTCTCTGCCAGGAGCTGGGATCCTTTTTTAGAGACAGCATCGGGAAATAGAATAGGTAATAAAAACATAAATAAATAAATAACAAAACCAAGCCTCTGTAAATGGATAGTTAAAAGCGGGGAAAATATCCAACAACGCTACAGCTGGATTTTAAGGGTTATTTTTATGGAAAATAAAGCAAAATAATGCTAACCCTAACCCTAACCCCTAACTCTAGCCCTAACCCTAACCCAAGCCCTAGCCCTAGCCCTAGCCCTAACCCTAAACCTAGCCCTAACCCTAACCCTAGCCCTAACCCTAACCCTAACCCTAACCCCTAACTCTAGCCCTAACCCTAACCCAAGCCCTAGCCCTAACCCAAGCCCTAGCCCTAACCCTAGTTATGGCAGTTCATCCAGAAAAAAACAACAAAAAAAATATTTAAGTTCTAACCCTAACCCTAACCCTAACCCTAACACTAACCCTAACCCTAATCCCAACCCTAACCCCTAACTCTAGCCCTAACCACAACCCTAACCCCTAACCCTAACACTAACCCTAACCCTAATCCCAACCCTAACCCCTAACTCTAGCCATAACCACAACCCTAAACCCTAACTCTAACCCTAACCCTAACCCTAACCCTAACCCTAATCCCAACCCTAACCCCTAACTCTAGCCCTAACCCCTAACCCTAACCCTAACCCTAACCCTAACCCAAGCCCTAGCCCTAGCCCTAGCCCTAACCCTAGCCCTAACCCCTAACTCTAGCCCTAACCCCTAAATCTAGCCCTAACCCTAACCCAAGCCCTAGCCCTAGCCCTAGCCCTAGCCCTAGCCCTAACCCTAGCCCTAACCCTAGCCCTAGCCCTAGCCCTAACCCCTAACTCTAGCCCTAACCCTAACCCAAGCCCTAGCCCTAGCCCTAGCCCTAGCCCTAACCCTAGCCCTAACCCTAGCCCTAGCCCTAACCCTAGCCCTAACCCTAGTTATGGCAGTTCATCCAGAAAAAAACAACAACAAAAATATTTAAGTTTATATTTAAGTATTTACTTTATGTAATAATTATGATAAATAATGCAAACTTTGATTCGAACAAGAAAATTCAGAGGCTACCTAGTTGAGATCCCTCGGTTAACAAGTTGGACAGGAGTTCCATGAAGGGTCTTCTGTAAAACAGCACTTGCTTGCAATGTCTCCAAGCTATCCCTTGATTGTAAAAACAGTGGACATAACTATACTGCCAGTACAGGTTATAAACCTTTTCTAACATTTTTGTAGCTAACATTTGTGACTAACATTTGTGTCTAACAAGTCCTTATACAATATGACCATGACTATAAAGACAGTTAGTTGAGAAAATTATATTTTTATTTATACAGTCTCGTAGAAAAAAAAAAAGATGGCTGCATGGTAACGGCTAGATGGAGATTTTTGGGAAATTTCTCAAAGTAAAAGTATTGATGTCAGAAAGTTTTTAAACACCATGGATCAATGGACGCGACACAACCCAGGACATTAAACACATTCGAGAATGCGTCGCATTGGGGGTTTTTTTGAAGCGTTGTGGAGGAAATGTGGAAAATAGATTCAATCTAAATTTAGTCCAGCAGATCCATTTTTGGAGTTTCCATAGTTTTGATTTGGATCCAGCCTGGATTGGACACTGTTCCTTTTTTTTTTTATAATAGAGAATGCAGTTATAGTTAGAGAATGCAGTTATAGTTCCTATAAAGCAGAATAAATAACAAAAAAGACATTAACATGTAAGGCACCTTATTCGTTTCTATTGCCTGGCCCAGTAAGAATGAAGAAAACACGTTTGTTCATTACTGAGAAGGAAAAAAAGACCTGCATTAATGATTGGCAATGATTGGATGTGTATGCGTGTACATTTATTAGTTCCTAAAGTTAATTAAGTAATTAAGGTTTCTTATGGGGAAAAATACACCCGAAAAACGTTGGTAGTCAAACTCTGAATAACTGTCACGAGTACCCCTGCGCTAAACATAAATAAGGTCACATTTTTTATTAATATATTAGCTCCCGCTTGCCCAAACACTATCATCAGCTCACCACAAACCAACCACACACACACAGGATTTCTAAAAGCCAATGACACTTATGTGAATATTTTTTGGTAGGACAGTTAATAATCATGCAGACATTTCTGCTGGGGAAGTTTAACGCAAAACAAATGGACAACTCCAGAGTTGTTTTTATTGGTATTGCGCGTAGTCCTTTGTTAGGCTGACCGCTGGGCTCAGCTTTGTCTAGTGCCAGAGTAACTCTTACTAATAGAATTTGGCCCTGTGTTTCTTGTTGCCATGGCAAAGCAATATTATCAGGCATGTCATGTTCGTAATGGAGTGGCACTATTGAAGCAAAGGTGGTTTCTCAGGGAAAAACAGAAGAAAAAAAAACGTAATTCTCTCTACTGTCAATCTGCCAAAGAGAAATGAATCTCAAACCCATCCCTTACTTTATTTTAAATTACCTGGCAGTTAAGATTTTTATGACGTCGGAAAATAGGTGAGAGCTATATCTTGTTTATTTTAATCGATAATCTGCTTTATTGGTGAAAAATGTTTTCGTTTTTTCAATTTTTCAATTTTTAAAATTTACCCCAAAAAGTCATGAATAACTTAAATTCAGTTACATCAGAAACACTATGGCCTGCAATTTAGTAAAATTTCATTTTATAATGTGTGTGTGTGTTTTTTTAGACAGTATTTTATTTATCCTACGTTTATAAACGATTCTGTAAAATGAGATTGAAGGGTTGAAAAAGTTTTAATTTAGTCCCGGCGTAGGTTAGTGTTATTTAACTAATGACATTCACAATGCAACTCGTGTAAAGAAGAAAAAATAAAAAAAATAAAAAAAACATTAAATTTAATCTCTTTTTATTTATTTATCTCATTTTTTTTTTAAAAACAACAACTTGAAAACATGAAAGAAACACATATAACTATTCATTAATTAATTTTACGTTCACAGAAGTATTTGCATGTATGTTGCATGTAAAACTGGTCAAACAATAAATAACTTGAAAAGCGCTATATATCAAATTCCGCTAATTGCACATAACTGTATTGAACATCATTTTATTTTTAATAGCATGAAACAAAGCAGCATCTCACTAGCAGAAAGCGCTGAACTAGTGGTCACATTCTCTGAGACATTAAACTTTTTGCGCACCTTGGAATTGTTAAGAGAAACGAAGAGTAACCACTGTAAAAGCAGTAAACAGTACGCTCAAGTGGTCATTTTTGTGAGATTTTTCTCTCTTTTTCAAAATTTGGCAACCACCAATTGCCCTGCCCCAATTTGGAATTGCCAATTGTCCTAATGCAGAAAGGCTAATCGCTATGACTCCCACCACCACCACCACATTTTTTCCCCGTACTTCTGGCTTGATATTCAGGGCCAGTTGGAGGTTAGGCACGTCACTCCCGACAGTGCAGCAGTGGGAAGGGGATGCTCATTAGCGACGAGCTAGGAAAAACCCGGCCCGTTTGCCAGCCTGGGCAGCGCTATGCTAATCGACCCATCTCATCCCATAGGTCTTCTCCTGGGCAAGCACCTTCACCGACTGAGAAATTGGACGGACTTTTTTTCGTGTGGCCTATTTATATTTACCTTAACCTGATCTCGCGTTGGTTCCCGTGTGGGATTTCGTGCCATAAGGGTTTTGTTTCACTGACCGCAGCAGGAAACTCACTTCCAGGGGTGAGTTTGTCAAATGTTGGCCCCAATCAAAGCTACATGTTAGAGTTTTGACAGAAGACCCCTAAAGTTATTACACATGCTAGATGTTGTGGCTGGATTTCACTGTTAACTGTAATTGATGCAACTCAACAATCCATATACGCCACATCGTATTATTAATTTTAGTTTCCCTGATTTGCTTTTTATTTTTATTTATTGTTATTTATTTTATTTATTGTTACATTTGATCTGATCATTTATAATCAATTGTCTTTTTTCATTTATCATTCTTCTTCTTTACTGTCTATTAGCCTGACATGTTCCCCAATTTTATCTTTCATGTCAAATTTATTTACAATCTTTTTGAAACTTTTCAACTGCGACCTCTGTGACTTAGTCGGATGGGCATGGCCTGTCCACCGCTTAGACTGTGTTGTCTGCAACGCATTCATGCTGACAATGGGAGACTGGTGGCTTGGCAGAACCAATTCAACTGGGTTGCTGGGGTTCCTTTTCTATTTATATATAATATGAATTGTTAACATTGTTAACCTGAAGCGTTAACAGGGAACCTGGCATAAGTGCCAGTCACAGAACAAAAAGTATATTATTGGTTGCATCAAGATGTGTTTGCGTTTTGTTTGGAAACATAAAAGGTCATGGTGCACTTGAAAACTGTTTTACTTGACTTCTGCACGCGTCTATTAAATCATATTCCATAGTGCTTCTTTTATATATTTGCAAATATACCTTTCCAAGACGGTTTAATCATTTTCGTACGTCAATGTGATGGATTGTATCAGTTTCACCTCTGATAACTCTGATATCTAAATAAATAAATAAATAAAAAATATATATATGTAGGTGGCAGTTGGACATTACAGGCTTTTTACTGATAAACAATACATTTTCTGAATGCATATTTTACGCTAAATCAATGTGTGACGTTTCATGAAGGTAAACCTATTCAAATAGAAGGAACTACATACAGATTTTAACGACTTTCACAACTGCTAATGACAATATTATTCTTATAAAGGGCACTTCAGAAAAGAGGTACAATTTGCTAAATCCCTTTGCAGAAACAATATTACTATAGGTACCAGAAATGCATTAGCTTATTATTCTAATTTCTTTAATCAGCAGGCACACAATTTACATTGCTTACAATTTTCCTTTGACAATTTAAGTAGCTAGATAGGTAATGAAGCCATGTAGGTTAAATGAATTGGTCAGGACATTTCCCTTCCTGGAGTTATACCTGATGTTCACAAGTTCCCCTCCTAAAACATCACCTGATGCTCCCACAAGAATACAAAACCTTTTTTTGGTTTGTTTTAGTACCCTCTAACAACAATCCTAGATTTACCTGTTTTTCAGGTTATGAATGTCATTTCCAAACGTGCCTTTATGTGAGCACATTCTTTATTGGGGAAGATTGCAGCTCGCTGCCAGTCTAACTAATGGAGGGCCTTTATTTCCCCTTAAAAAATGAGGGGGCAGAAAAGGATTATTAAAAAAAATAAATAATAATAATTCCTTCCTCTCATTGTTTCCTTTCAGATTTTACAGGTTGAATTTTAATTTGTGTGAGGCAATGAAGGAACTGGGCCCAGATGGTGCGATGACCCCACAGCATGTTCTCAGATCCCGACCCGATCACAAAGCAGTGCAGATGAGGCTGGGATTGCTGGAAGCCTGCCACTGGGTCCTATTTAACCACAGTGAGGGGACAATGTCTCTGCGGCTAGCAGGCGTCAGCACTGCAGATGCACCTTGTCAAAGGCATCATCGACGTGCTAAAATGTAGCCTGTACTACAATAATCAAATTGTCATTTATAAATAGAATGTAAACATTTTTACCCCGTAAACGGCGGTTTTTACACACCCAGACCGAACGTTCTGAATGAATAGCAGGCTTATTGAGCCGCACGGATAATCACAACTGCAGTTCACGAATAATAACACACTTTTCATTTCCTTTATAGAGATCCCTAGAAAGCTCGCACAATGAAATTAGCCTAACTAGCTTGGGCCAAGTGATCACTTAGGAGAGAGGAAAGGAGGAGGGAAACACTGGTAATTCAGTCAGCAATTGGATCATGTTTATGGGATTAAAATACCAAATACAATGGGGTAAACCGTGTTGAAGTTAGTCATGGGAGCCGAAGATAATAAACTGCCGATCAGTGTGAGCTCGACAAAAAAACACGTCATCACCCCACTCCTCTTAAACCCCCCCCACAAACGCCACACTTTTTATGGCAGTAAAAAACACATCATCACCCCACTCCTCTTAAAACCCCCCACAAACGCCACACTTTTTATGGCAGTAAAAAACACGACATCACCCCACTCCTCTTAAACCCCCCCCACAAACACCACACTTTTTATGGCAGTAAAAAAACCTCATCACCCCACTCCTCTTAAAACCCCCCACAAACGCCAC
>JAOYSI010007341.1:6972-17526 GCA_025775065.1 Hiodon alosoides | reverse complement strand
CGAAAGTTATTTTTTAAAGCACCCAAAGATCTTTTTGAATGAACGTATAATCTTGGTGTCAGTAAAAAAAATCCAGGGTAGCAGCCTGGGCCTTGTCTTGAGCCCTGATGAGTTCTGAAGCGATCCACAACGGATCAATCATCAAGTTCCAGAAAGAAGCTGAGGTGATTTTAAAAGGTCATGAATAGTCTGATTCTGTAAAAAGAAAACATTTTAAAATTCCAGCACTGTGCTATGTGCCAAAAGAACATATTTTTTCCAGTTTGCGTCTTGTATTTTTGGAATTACCAAACTTCACAGAACTTCTGTTTAGATTTGTGGATTTTTATTTGAAACCTTCAGTACATAATCTTTGGTCTTATATACAGGATACCACAGATATCATCAATGTACAGGGAGTTCTGTGACTTACGATATTGAAGTTACAACAAACAACACTCGGACGGTTGTAAATTGATGGTCATGTTTTGACGTTCTGAGTTACTGGTCTCAAATTAAACCTAAAGTAAAAATTTTAACTGAAAATGACAAAAAACTTACTAAAAGTAAACTAAAATGAAAGTGCATTAGACTTCCGTATTTCTCAAATGGCTTCTATTTGCATCTCTTGTGACACTTAAAATAAATTGAGGCATACTCCAATTAGCATGTCTACATGAGTCAACAGCTAACCACACTACCGTTTAATTCAACTGCTGTTATATGCCGTATTTATACTAACAACACAGAACTGTACTTTAGTTAAAACAAACAAATATATCACATGTTATGTACATATTTAATGTATTTTACTTCGCAAAAAAAAACGCAGACAGCGAGCACAAAAATGGCTTTGTAGTTTGTGGAATTTCCAGCTAGCTAGCAATACAGATAAATCCCTTGATCCTATTAAGCATCAGATTCTGGTCAATGATATATACTCATTCAACACACCTTTTTCAGCACTTAAAAAAAAAAAATAGCAAAGAATGACATTATTTTACTGAGCCTAATATAAACCAAATTAGAAGCGCCTCAAACATTTTGCGCGTGTTTCCGGTATTTCGGTCATTGGAGAAGCTAAAAGCATTGCTTCCAGTAATTGCTGCCCTCTTCTACGGGCCTTTCACACTATTACGCTACCATAGTTACACAGCTAAAAAATTAAATAAATACATTTTAGTTTTGAGTGTTTGAGCGTCACTACAATTGCTATATACATTATAAACACGCCTAGCTGTATTAAACATCTATAAATTAAGTGCAAATGTCACCCAATGTTCATAGCCTTGGTGTTCATAAAACAAAAAAAGTGGTTTGTGGCTTTAAATGAAAACAGGTTTTAAAGGAACCAAGGAGGACAACCTATATGCAGGGGGATTCAGGAATTACACGTACATCAGCTTGTCATAACTTGGGAGGATGTGACAATGGATCAGAATTGGAGGACTGAGGAAAATTTGGACATTGGTAAAACTGACTGTGGACAGAGACAAGATGTCACGCAGATACCTCTAATGTACAGTTCTATTTTCCCATATGGACCGTCTCACTGCTTCAGTGATCTTAAATGGAAGTGTATCTTCATTAAAGAGAACACCATTGTTGGATCCCAAAACTAGTAAACAGAAGTGGAAATGTGAGTGCTACCACAGGTTTAAATGGTTAATTAAATTAAATTGATTAAATTGAATTTAAATTGACGTCCACAGTGCTAACATCCTTCCAACACAGGAAATGGAGATCAGACCTATAAGAGAATTATGTGTGCCACATCTCACAACGGCCTGGCTTTGTAGATCTTCAGCAGGGCGGTAGATTCACAGTTTTATCATAAAACGCACTGAAAGGGCACTCCAAATGAAATCATGAAACAATAATAATAATAATTTATTCCCTCGTGTAACAGAACTTTTAGCTGAATGTGTTCTAAGTGCATTTTATTTTTAGCTGTATCTTTTATTAGTGTGTCTGAGACATTGTGACTACTGTCTGGGTATCTGCAAGAATCAATAATTAGATCAAAAGGAACAGACCCAATTAAGACCCCAAAATGATTGTATTTGAACTTGAAATGTATTATTTAATTTCGTTATTTATATTATGAAGCATGGGCATTTATTGAACAAACCGGTATTTAGCTAAATTGAATATTGTTGTGTAGTTGTCTTACCTGTGTTTGCAACACACCTTGCCCCTTGGGGTCTTAATGTTGACAAAGTTGGGTGACTTATATTTTTAATAAAAATAAATAAATTCAGTTTAAAAAGAATAATCAGCAGGTCGATTTCTTCTGATTAAAATATTGAGCAGCTTAGAAACATTCCACTCCGATTTAAATTGAGTGTTCTATCCCCTTAGTGCTATATGCTATGTTAACCCCGTTCAATGAATAACTGGCATTCGGTTAACAGTTTGCACCGTTCACTGAATTTCGATACCATTTGCAGTATTCACCGAGTATAATTTGTATCTGAAACGTGTACTTGTCCATTCATTAGGATGTTCTTATTCTAGGTCCTCCTGGAAGGCTGCAACCCTGCAGGCTAGAGCTGCTGATTTCACCTGGAACCTGGGTTCCAGGTGAGAGGGTTTCCTTTCCAAACAACGGCTTGAATAAAGCAATTGAGAGGTGAGAGAGAAGGAACTCCAGCACGCACAAGGAGCGTGGAGTGGACTCACCTGGTCATTGCTACACGTCGCTAGGCTAAATGAAATGACGTTAGTTTAACATAGATCAGGAAACATCTCAAGTCTGAGAAGTTGAGTCTCTTAACGTAGACTTTACTCTTTGGGAATCAAAATCTTTGAACCTTGCACAGTATTCCTTAATCCCTAATTCATTAAGTTTCTTAACAGCGCAGTCGTTTTGCTGTAATGGCTCCAAGACATCACACAGAGTGATGACAACATAGATGTGTTGTGATATGACGTGATCAACTGTGAACGCTGTTAACGGTGCCTATTTATATCTAAGTGACAGAATGTTACTAAGTTTAAAAACACGTTGACCGAATACAAGAAAATAAGTGGATGTTTGTGTCATTCCAAAAGTATTTGGTTCTATGTGGCCCATTTATGTTTATCTTAGCGTCGCAATGGTGTAAAAACAGATACCCACATTTGTTTAAAGCCTCAGGGCTGAGCCAACGAAAGCCAAATAAACTGCTGTCCGCGCATTTTCTATGCAGACGAACGACGAGGCATGAGGTGTTGGATTTTCACAAGATGTGTGCTTGCCTTTGGATGTGAACTTGTGAGTGTTAATAGCAGGATTTGCTAAACAGCTCTTGAGATTGTACAGAGAGTCTTTTATTTTTCCTGGCATCTGAACATCACCTAGACCTGAAAACGACAGACCTAAAGAGCTCCGAGACATCACTCAAACCAGAAGGCCAACATCTTTAACTGTATATAGAGGTCAGAACATGAAAGTGGACAGAATTCTACATGTATTTTACAAGTTTTTTTTTCTTCTTTTTTTTTTGGATAATATTGTTACTTTTAGTGACACCCACATCTTCACATAAAAAGTATATTTATATTTCTCTCTCTCTCTCGTTCTCTCTCTCTATATATATATATATAATATATATTCATCATACTCTATTCACATTTAAGCCTAAAATGAAGTCATTTTGTAATTCAGATTCATACAGTGATAGCCAACCATTTCTAAAAGAATACCTCTCTCTGCTCAAACATGATCATTGTTACACACCCTCAACTACTATTGACAGATTTGTACATCTTTGGAGGGAATTAAGCTCTCAAAGATTTTTTCCCCTCCAGGTAAAATTCTAGCTTAATTCCATTAAAACACAGTCTATAAAAGCATTTACAACTGGGCATTAGGAGAACCATCGCCTGGTGACAAAATGTCAACTTCTGTTAGTATCTCCTGCTCAGGAGATGATGACATTTGATCATTTTTAATCATTTTAACATCAGTACAGGTGACTGGGTATGCTAATGGAACAGACAGGTTTTATGCAAATGTGGATGACAAAGAAAGTTAAATTTATTATCTTTTAACACTACGATCATAAAGAAAAGAAGAAGAAAAAAACCCTTTCGTAAGTGGAAAAAACCCTATCGGAAATCTCTACTGTATATCTACATTTTTAGGCAGTGAAAAAGCACTTCATCGACACGTGTGGAATGGTGTTCTGGTTTCTATCTCAAGCTGCTCAATACATTTCTTTACTCTCCACAAACATTCACATCATTGGAACAAACAGTACCGCAAGATTCTCCCTGTTCTTGCTGTTGAAACGAGAGTTTGCTGGGAAAGGACAGTTCATTTGCCTTTCCAACATGTTTTTTTTTTTAAGTTTTTTTTTTTATGTAACCTTAAAACAATGTTTCGAGCCACTGAAGAAGGTGGTCTTTGTGTAATATACACAATGCACTTGTATCTCTGTAATGTACATCAAAAGACTTTACATCAAAGAATTTAAAAAGAAAGAATAAAAAAATGATAAGAAAGAAAAAGCCAAAGTCTGGTAGATTGTCCTTCCTGGGAGGACAGCCCTGGAAGCTGCAGGTTCGAAGTCTTGATTCACATCAAAGTAAACGTAACGCTATGACAAAAGCCGCTCAATTATCCACTTGTGCTTGACATCCCCGTCTCCTCCACCCTCCACCCTCCGGACCCATATACTGTAGCCGCTATCCTTTCCTCCACCTCCCAGATGCCCTCCACCATAGCCCACCTTGACCCCATCGGTCACGGCCTCCTGCCTCCAATCCAATAAGGACCCCCCCCCCACCCCCCAACGCCGTGTACGCGTTCCGTCTTTGTGCCATTGCCCTCTTCCTCTAAGAGCCCAACTACCACACATCGCTCGCTAGGACCTCTCTACAGAACGAGCTTCGATAAACTAAACTTGCTGAAAGAATGTCAGGATGTATGCATGCACATGCATGGTCTGCTCCCCCCTGGCCCCGCCCCCTGGCCCCGCCCCCTGGCCCCGCCCCCTGGCCCCGCCCATCCGCTGCAGCTGGCCAGCCGGCCCCTAGACCCAGGAGTCGGGCGAGGCTGGGTAGTGACTCGTCTCGTAGTTGAGTTCGCTGTAGGGACGCGCGGCCGAGTAGAAGTCCACGTAGTTTCCGGTGGACTTGAGTCCTAGGTGCATGTTCAAGTCGGTGGCATTTGGGGGGCGCTGGTGCACCGGGTCCTCGAAGAAGGACTTCTCGAAGTTTCTGGTGGAGTTCTGAAACGGAGGGTAGGTCTCGTAGTCCTTCCGGGCGTTCTCTTGAGAAACGGGCTGGGCAGAGACCTGCAAAAGCAAGGCCAGGTACCTGAGGGGCTGCCTGGAAGACCGATAGCGACCGATGGCGACCGATGGCGACTGATGGCGACCGATAGCAAATTCTCCGTCTCCATAGTGCACTATATTTTATTCTGAGCCAATAGGATCCTTTCGCAGATATTGCACTGAAATGTTCCAGAGACAAAACCAAACAATCCTGTGTCTACAATGACAAGCATATTTACACTTTCAAATACAACAATTCATGGCTGGGATACATCCCAGGTGCTCTTAGGAGAGACCAAGCTACAATAACACTTATTAACTCGTTGCATTCTTTTCTTATCAATCAACAAGTAGCACACATGGAGTGTATTAGATTCTCATCAAAATGTACCGTGGTGCCGTGAAATATCAGTATCATTCATTCATTCATTCATTTCTATAACCACCGATCCAACTCAGGGTGTACACAGGGTGGGTCCCAAGTCCGTCAAAGCTTGAAATAATTTACTGGAGCAAAATATTTATTCGATTTAATGAATCACTGAAGCAACACCGGTCTCGAGTTATGGAGACAAAATTCAGGCGTGGGTTTTTATTCCTACCTGGTTGTGTTTGATGTCCTCATTAGGAGTCACGTATGAATTTCGGAATAACGTTGACGTTCCGCTTGAGATTTGAACTAAAGGAAAAAAAATCAAGAACGATGAATCTGTTGGTCTTTACGGCTTTACTCACTGAACACGGTTTGATCTGGGTGTCCCAGAGAACACCAGAGAATGAACACCGGTGGAATACAGTGCACTATCAAAGCAACGTTCCTCAACGTTGATTTTTCCCTACGCTTGACCGTACAAGAGCGTGCTTATCCAGTCGTTTACCTTACTTCACCATAGCACACGAAGAGTTAACTCTAAATCTTACAATAACACCGCAAAGGGAGCCAGTCACAGGATCAGAGGGGAATCAGAAGAAGCATGCCACAGTAATCGTGGAGATTGGACCGAGAGTGGAGACTGTCCTGCCAGTGGTTATTGGCCCATACAAGCCCAGTATGACTGGCCTCTCTCTCTCTGTTTGGTCCTTATTTATGCCCAATGCCTAACACAGAAGCCTAATGTGCAGTTCAGGTGTTTTAAACCTTTGGTGTTGGACGGAGCCACAGAGATGGATCTAATGAGAGTCACTGAGTGACAGGTGCTGTGCTGTAGTGACCTAGGATAAAACACTCACTCAGGGTCCTCTGCTTTGCTCTTAACAACAGGCTGAAGACTGAACCAGGCTGAAGACTGAACCAGGCAGAAGACTGAACCAGGCAGAAGACTGAACCAGGCTGAAGACTGAACCAGGCTGAAGACTGAACCAGGCAGAAGACTGAACCAGGCTGAAGACTGAACCAGGCAGGGGTTTGGAGCATTCCGATTCAGAGTCAATTTGTTTGTGAAAAAAAGGTTTAAAAAACGCACTACTGCAGCGACGGTTGCATTAATATATTAGAAACATTCAGAAAACGGCCTAACGCTACTGTAGCTTTTAGACCTGTTGAAAATGAAAAAGCTTAAAAACTTAAAAACGAGCAGAGCCTTGTAATAAGACATGCCAGCACCTTGCATCTCCGCTCTTTGTTACGCGCTCCTACGCGCCTCCTACGCGCCTCCTGCGCGCCGAATCCTCACCTGCCATGGCATCTTTCCGGGAGGTGTGCTCCCCTTTGTTTCCGTGGTAACCAGCATTGGGTCCCATACCCTCGTGGTTGACCTTCCTCTCCTTCAGGCCGATCATCTCCCGAGGTGAGGCTGGGGCACTTGCTGCAGCGTTGGGGGGGGGGCGGAAATCAACCACACTATTTACAACAGGAAGCTGGAATTTGTGTCAGCGCTGAGCGGGCTTATCTGTCGAGAACACAGAACCACCCGTTGTCTATTCTGTGGGTACAGAGCGGACAGGCGACCACTTTGACTGCATCGTGACCATCAAATCTGTCAGGCTCTCAGGATGACAACTGCATGACGTAATTCTGTATGACTGTTGGTGAAGCCGAAATCCTGCGTATGGTGAAGTCACGCATTAAATAAGAAAGAGCTCATGTCCCGCACATAAAACATTCTCACTCATTTATTCCAGGGAATGACTGCTGCAGTTTTTATTGAGGAATCCCAGAGGAGTCTCCAATAAAGATTTCTTTCCCCCGTCTGAGATGTAAAATAAAATCTTTTTCAGAACATGAGCCAAGATGCACTTTTTCCCTGAGTTTTTGATGGCAGTGGGCGCAATCTGTTTGAAGTGTTGGCACAGTCATGTCCCAGGACGCAGACAGACCCTTAAACAGATCAGTGGTGCCCCCCACAGGCGAGCCTTGGTGCTGCAGTTCCCCTCTCCCCATCCCCCCTCTGTCTGCTGATCTCAGATGTTTGTGTGCGTAGCAGCGCACAGGGACCCTCACTGTCACCTCTCGCAGAAAGTGAGCGGACAGGACCACACCCTCCTCCCCGCCTCCTTTAAAAACCCATGCAAATCAGCAGGCTAATTGATGCCAAGCTAAAATAAGACCTGCACCACAGGTGTACTCTTCCTGCCTCTCGCTGGGGATGAATGCACCCGCGGCAGGTTAGAAGGTGCAGGCGACACACCACTTCGCATCGTCTGTATACCCAATTAAAGATGCCAGAGCGATGTCAGTTTCAACTGCCCACTGATATGAAAGGCCACAGACACGGAGCCAGGAGTGATGGTGAGATCAGCACAGCAGAGAGACCGCCCTTTCGGTGGTCTCTGTGCTCGTCCACCGTCCGTCTCCCAGAGAGGAGAGACGTGTCGCTTCCACTCCGCCCTTCCCTTGAACGTTTGTCCAGGGGAGTGAAGTCTCCTCTTCCCTTTACCTGTCTGAAGGTGTGGAACAAGAGCGGCCCTAAAGGAGGGGCTGTTGCAGCAGTCTCTGGTGCTTATCGTGGGCTTACAGTAAAACACAGAAAAGCTCCTTTCCCAAGTAGCGCACGATGCACATGTGTCCTATATATCAGACAGCTCTTAATGACTAAGTAGGAACGTAACCAAGTGGAAACAGGAACACATTTTAGAGGCACCTAGTTTAATTGGAGCTATCGTCTCTCCACCGCCCTGACAGCGAACGCTGAACTGCAGTGCCTTCAGAAAATTAACAACTAAGGAATAAACTGCATGTCATACAAGCTGCAATCAAGTCAGGCATCTAGCGTGCACTTCCAGCTGTGAGGAGGAGCGTGCACGTCCAGCTGTGAAGAGGAGCGTGCACGTCCAGCTGTGAAGAGGAGCGTGCACGTCCAGATGTGAAGAGGAGCGTGAACTTCCAGCGGTGAGGAGGAGCGTGCACGTCCAGATGTGAGGAGGAGCGTGAACTTCCAGCGGTGAGGAGGAGCGTGCACGTCCAGATGTGTGGAGGAGCGTGCACTTCCAGATGTGTGGAGGAGCGGCACTTCCAGATGTGTGGAGGAGCGTGCACTTCCAGATGTGAGGAGGAGCAGCACTTCCAGATGTGTGGAGGAGCGTGCACGTCCAGATGTGTGGAGGAGCGGCACTTCCAGCGGTGAGGAGGAGCGTGTACTTCCAGATGTGAGGAGGAGCAGCACTTCCACAGGCAGCCCTGCCGCAGTTTGCACATCTCCAGTCTGGGGAACAGAGCGCACCTCCGCTGTGGTGTCTCAGTCTGGCTGTGAGTAAGTGCTCTCCTTGCGTTTTTATTGACTGGTGCGACGCTGTGAAGGCGGTAATAAACCAGGAAGCCACTTTAGCACAGCGGATTTACGGGCCGCGCACTCTCTGCTAATGTCGGCGTTGGGCTGGGCTGTACCTTCCTCTCTTGCGGTGCTGTGTCCCCGGCCCGGCTCCGTTCAGGTCAGGGTGCTCCGTGCGAGCGGGAAGGGCCACTCCAACCCTCGTATTGAGGTCAGGGTGCCACCGAACGATAATCAGACTCTGTGGCCCAGGGCACAAATGTGAAGGGCCAGCATTGTCCCTGACTCCAGTGAACACTGTACCTGACTCCAGCATACACTGTACCTGACTACAGCGAACACTGTACCTGACTCCAGCGTACACTTTACCTGACTCCAGCGTACACTGTACCTGACTCCAGTGAACACTGTACCTGACTCCAGCGAACACTGTACCTGACTCCAGCGTACACTACACCTGACTCCAGCGTACACTGTACCTGACTCTGGTTCCCCCTACATGGTTGTACCGCACAAAGGGCTGTGCTTGGAGCGTCTGACAGACACACGTTTCCCCAAGACCCCACGCCTGGAAACGGGACATTACGTCACAGAGCAACCACATGTTATGTGTTCACCAGGGTATAATTTCCTCTGCCTCTTTGTCCCCACTGATGTCACCGGTGTTTGGCTCAGCTGTTAATCATGTCATCGCTGTAGGACGGCTGTATAACTGTTTTCAGTTCACGCTCCGACAAAAATACACCAGATAAGGTGACCTACACGGGAAAAGCATTCCAGCACTAAATCACCAGTAATGTACAGCCCCATGGTCTCATGTCTCCTTTAGCTGTGAAGTGTGCTCAGGGCAGTTTCCCCTTACATGGTTTGTGGGAGAAACCATGCAAAGTGCAGTGCCTACGCAGAGCCGTGACTGACGGTTCGCTGAACACACAGCGAGCTATGTGCGCTAGGCCAGCTATGTGCGCTAGACGAGCTATGTACGCTAGGTGAGCTATGTACGCTAGACGAGCTATGTGCGCTAGACGAGCTATGTGCGCTAGACGAGCTATGTGCGCTAGGCCAGCTATGTGCGCTAGATGAGCTATGCGCGCTAGATGAGCTATGTGCGCTAGGCCAGCTATGTGCGCTAGGCCAGCTATGTGCGCTAGATGAGCTATGTGCGCTAGGCCAGCTATGTGCGCTAGAAGAGCTATGTACACTAGACGAGCTATGTACGCTAGACGAGCTATGTGCGCTAGGCCAGCTATGTACGCTAGACAAGCTATGTACGCTAGACGAGCTATGTACGCTAGACGAGCTATGTGCGCTAGGCCAGCTATGTGCGCTAGATGAGCTATGTGCGCTAGATGAGCTATGTGCGCTAGGCCAGCTATGTGCGCTAGATGAGCTATGTGCGCTAGGCCAGCTATGTGCGCTAGAAGAGCTATGTACACTAGACGAGCTACGTGCGCCAGACGAGCTGTGTGCGCTAGGCCAGCTATGTACGCTAGACAAGCTATGTACGCTAGACGAGCTATGTACGCTAGGTGAGCTATGTGCGCTAGGCGAGCTATGTGCGCTAGGCGAGCTAAATACGCTAGGCGAGCTAAATACGCTAGGCGAGC
>JAOYSI010007337.1:0-12199 GCA_025775065.1 Hiodon alosoides | reverse complement strand
CCAATATTCATGCCCGGCCTGTTGCATCAATGTTCACGTCCGGCCTCTTGCATCAATGATCACGCCCGGCCTCTTCCCCCTATATTCACGCCTGGCCTCTTCCCCCTATATTCATGCCCGGCCTCTTCCCCCTGTATTCACGCCCGGCCTTTTCCCCCAATATTCACGCCCGGCCTCTTGCATCAATGTTCACGTCCGGCCTCTTGCATCAATGTTCACGCCCGGCCTCTTGCATCAATGTTCACGCCCGGCCTCTTGCATCAATGTTCACGCCCGGCCTCTTGCATCAATGCTGCCTAAGTCCTCAGAGCTCCATCTCTCCACTCCGTCGATTGGAGGATCCTGCCGGTGTCACTTGACGGAGACTGGCAAGAGCTTAGCCGCGTGGTCACTGACATTTTGGTCTAATTTTACGGGCCTGTCTCATCAATACAGGTACATCCTTAGGCGGTTTATACAATTAAATTAAACCTAGCTTGAGGGACTATAAACCAATTAAGTAATGCAAATGTATGTGTTAATTAGAGGCACCCAGTGTAAAAGTGATCATTCCACTCATGGTTCCAGTAATACATTAGGTCCGGTGCAGGCGTGAAGGAAATGTGCCCTCCGCACATGGCTCTACTGGCTCTACTTGGTGCCTTGTGTTAAGAGGGCTATCAGTGTGCAAGAGCAGGACTTTACCATGGTCACTCCACAGTTCACACGACAGTCATTACAGTAATAGCTTTATTCTGCAGTTTTGTTCTGTGCTTTGAGTTTACCTTCCATTAAAAATCGCCTGCTCTCTCCGATGCCATGCCGTTGGTAAAGGAATATCTAAATCCAAAGTAGAGTAATGACCAAGCATAGACGGAATTTCTTGATCTCTGCTTGTAATCTTAGAATACCACAATGGATTTATAGGACATTCCATAACCATGGGCTGATGCCCAGGTGATCCCAGTGCCATAAACATTCGTCTTCAGGGGTGCTTTTAAAGCAAACCGAGTAAACAAGTAATGAAATTTAACAGTTTTTCCAAAATTGATGTGTTTCCATTGTGTGCATTTAATTGCACTTGCTCGAGGGTTGAGTGCTTACTTTCAGAAACACTGGGGAGTTTTGTTTCTGCCAAACTGTTAAGATGGAAGTGATTTCACAATCTGCTTTTATTTCCTCTGGACTGGGACTGTCCTCTTGGCCACAACAAATTGGCCTTGAAGCTCAGAGGGCCTGGAGGCTGAATTGAGGGACAGCTTGGGGACTCTGGCGTGTATTCCGTAATTCGGATTTCAGTCCTGTTTTATACCTTGAACTGCAGGGATGAGAACTGAACTCTTGCACTTTTTGCTTTCTCTCGCTCTCCTTCTGTCTACCTTCTGAGATTCAACCCAAGGCTGTTGTCCCTTTCAAGCTCTGTGAATTTAGAGGAGGCAAGGACTAGTACAAGGTCGAAGGTAAAGACTTTTTTTCACCCAAGTTACGGCAACTATTGGATTGCTTCCGCTCCTCCAAAAAAAAAGAAAAGAATTCTCAGACAACAAACGTTATCAAGGCATTTAGTAGAGAACCACTCCAACGGTTCCTCAATCGGTTGCATTTTGTTTTGCAACGATCAGCTAGAAGGAGAGGCAGTGTTCCTCCCATCTGCGCCTGGTTCCCCTGTGCGTGCAGGCCCGCAGGCAGGTAGTCCAGGAGGCTTGCCTGGTCTGTCTGAATCAGCGCTGAAAGGAAAAGGCCATGCAAATCCCATCCCCACCAGCTGTGTAGAGCCCTTCATTAATAACGTATACCTCCTCCATTATTCCACAAAGTGGCACGTTCACACCGAGCCGCGCTCAGCCGCGTCAGGCTTTGTAAAAGCAGTCCCGCCTGGGCCTGCCTGTTATATATATATATATATATATATATATATATATATGCCATTTGTCTTTTCCCCCCACATTCACAGGGAGGAAAGCAGAAATGCTGATTATTGTGGCTGAAACTTGCTACGCCTGTGCGCTTTCTCTGCCATCGGGGGAGCATTCCGGACAGTTGCTTGGCATGTTCCCTGCTGCTGGTGGGAGGAACAGGCCCGTTTTCTGTCGTGCTCCTTCCTAGAGAGTTGATTCTTGTGAACCCCTGCTGTTCTCTGTGCACCGGGTCTGCAGCAGACTGCAGCCGCTGCTGGTGTTTTACGTTTTTGCAGTGTATATTCCCAGTGTATACCAGACATTTTCTCTGCTTGGAGTGACGCAGAGCAATACCAGAGCGAGGTCAGTGGCGCAGCAAACGAATCAGAGAATGGGGAAGCGTCTCTGGGGACTATATGAAGACTCCTTGGAGCAGCTGTCTGCCACTCGGCGCCTATAATTAAAAACCCCACGTGCTAACAAGACTCCGGCCCAAACTGCTCTCGGTAGAGGGCTGAGCGCCGCTGCTACTGGCCGCCGCAATGAACCAATCAGAACTTTTAACTCTGCGTGAGGCCGCTGGACTCTGTGACCTGCTCCTTTCCCGCCGGGACCCTCTGACCCACTTTAAACCCACCTCCATTAGTGTCAGGAAGGCAGGGCTTTTGAGCCATATAGCCTGTCTGCCATGCCATCCCCTCACAATGCTGTAGTGGAGACCCAGTGTAAAAACCCATTGGCCTGCACCTTGCTCAATGGGCGATGCACTCAGTGTAGTTCTGAAAGGAAGTCTGTAAATAAAGGCCATCCAGTCTGTTGTCTGTTGTCTGATGCCTGAAATTGCAAACATCTCCCATGGTGTGAAGCTGTGATGGGAAGCTGTGACGAACATCAGCGCGATACTGGAAGTGGCAAAACTGCTGCGCAAGCAGACGCTGTCGTCGAGCTGGTATCTGCGCTTTCACTGTTGCCAAGCGCCGGGGTAGGAAACCATGCGGCGGTTACTGAGAAGCAGCCAGACTTCAGCGCGAGCAGGGACCTAGTAGCGTAGACCCGGATCATCTACACCGCGGTTCCATGTCGAATACTGTAAACGATAAATCCCTCAGTTTGTGCCTGCTAAGGAAAAGGTTCGACAGTCTGGAAAGCCAGAAGCCCTACCCAGAGGCCGTGTCACCAATGAACAGTAAACCTAAAACCCATTCAGCAGAAGGAAATTGTTCTGATTAATGTCAGTGAGAGATATTACTCAGGAAATGCCAATATTCAGGCCACTTTTACAGAGAGACCTTAGAAATTTCCAATTGAGATTCCCGCTGCGTTCAGACCGGCGTCTTTGGGGAACTCTCCACAAAACACTTTCTTTATCTGATGGGGCTGCTGTGACACAGCAGACTAGTTGACACTTCATTCACTCTCTAATAAATGACTATTGGGCTAGCAAACAACACCGGTGTCCTCCATCATTACGGTTACTGTGATGTAAAAATATACGTAGCAATCCATGAATAGCTCCTTCAAGATCACCAACACGCACAGAACAGCACTATTCTACAAAATCTGACCCAGTACAAAAAAAACTGAATGAATTGTCCAGGTTTTGTTAAACGGGCTGTCATGCCACAGGTAAAATGGCCCAGCAATTACGAAAACAACACCGAAATTCATCATATTTTACGGTAACTGGAACAAGTCCATTGCAGACGAGCCTTCCAACGGAATAAGAAGAGCTCGTATCTGTGTTTTTTGGTAAGTTGGATTTTTAGTTAACAGCTTTTAAAAAGGCTTGGTTACTGGAATTGATTTTTGCTTGTCTTTCAAACTCAACTTGTTAATTGAAAAAAATTCAACAAAAAAAAAAAAGGCCTCACATGCTTTAGTAAGAGAGCTTAGCCCGGAGATCAAATAGTGAGACAAGCACATTTACAGTGTTTTAACAGTCCTACTTAACCAGTCCTCGAGGGGGGACAAAACTCAAAACTGCAAAACCTGGACTCCATCACAGCTATATGTCTCTATTGACATGAGCCATGATTTGTGACAGTTCTATAAATTGCATTAGTTTAAATTAAATTTAGTGTGGTGAAAAGCGTACAAAATCGGATTAGTATGAATGCCATGACATCATGCCTCATGCGGCTTCTGGAACTGAGCTGCTATCAGTTCTGAAAACCCAGCGTTGGCCTCTACCCCCTTCGTTTTCTTATGCGTTGCACGCTCCTTCCTCAGCCCTGACTGTGACTGACTCTTTATAGGAATGTGCACTGTGCAACGTTCTTCACGATCGGTCCTAATTAACAATATTCGGACAAGTGGTTGTGAGTTGGAACAGCTGAGAAGAAGTGAAGCGTCTGGGGGCTGTCACGGTGACACGCGTGCAGAGCAGGAGGTGGGGAAAACCACAAGTGTGCCTGCAGCTCAACGCCATCATTATTGTATTGTAAACTACTCTATCAGTGCAAACGCCGCCACATCTTTGTGAGCAAGGGAAGGACGACGGTGACATTATAAAACGTGGAAGCTGAACTTGGGGTTTAAGGGGCTATGAACAATGAGTCTCACATTTTAAAATTCCATGACCACTTTTCCAATTCGGACTCGCTGGGCGCCGGAGGTCACCGGACACAGGGTGTGAGGCACAGAACAGTCATGACGGGACGCCGGTCCATTGCAGATGGAATCAATATTATTGACTGAATCAATATTGCTTCTATTCAGAGAGTGTATTACTAATAAGTTAGAATCTGAATGATAGTATAACATGCCTAAAGATTGTTTTTACCTTATCATGTATCTGTTTACTTTTTCATACTTATGTGTGAGTCTGTGAGTTTGTGTATCCGTGTTTGTTTGTGTCCATGTTTGTATATATTTTTTGTGCATGTGTGCGCATTGGTGTCTGACAAACATTATCCGATTGGCACTGATCAGATGTGCTGTGGTGGCTAGATGGAGTTTTGCCCAGCTTTGCTGTAATCCGAGGCAAGAAGTCACCGGTTGGCCAGTTCCGCAAGCCTGGTGCACTTGGGAGGTAAACAAAATTAAAGAAGTTTTTTCCCAGCAGAGAAGCGGAGAAAAGTTTTCAGGCTATTTATTTCATTTTGTAAACAAAGAAGATTTAAAATGGTGCTTTCCTTAAAATAGCTTATGCTAAATACTGCATTGTCATACGGCAACCCATTTTTAAAGACAATAGGAGGTTTGCGTTACATAAATCCTGCAAGTTACGGGTTTTTCATTTGAACCCAAACGGCTTTGAAACTGCGAGTCTGGTTTAAATGACTATTGTTTTTGGAGCCCCTGTCAAGGCGTGCAGAAACAAAGCGTGTAGCCAGCGCAAAGAAAGCGTGGAGGTTTCAACGCTACTGTGCATGCTATAGTGATCATGTAAAACCCCAGTGGAAACTATTAAGGTTCTGCTTCTCGTGAAAAAAAAAGCCTCCTTGCTTGTTTAATTGTGCCGCGTTTATGCTGGACAGGCCAAACTCATGAGCACATTGTTTAAATAATGCAAAGTACATGTAAAATAGAGCTGTATCGCCACTGTAACTGCCTTTTAGCTGAGATATGAAGCAGGCCAGGTCCAGGTGGGTGAAATAAAGGACACTATAAACACCAGCCTGAGCCAGCTGAGAACCTTTTCAGATTCAACCGCTATACAATATCAACAGCTTCAAATATCTGTGCTAACATTTTATTTTCAACATACTTGGGACTGTCAACATCAACGTAAAGGTAAGGAGTCCTCCTGAGATGATCAGTTGGTAAAAGCTCTGGGCATTTGTGCTTTTAGAGCACAAACAGGGCCTTACCATCCAGACATTGCTAGTTTGAATCTGGACCGCTGAGCACGGGTGCCCAGTTGGCCCCGTGCCGTCTGAAGTGGGAGGGAGGGAGCCGGTTGGGGTTCCTTGACACACTTGTGTTGATGGAGAACTTGTGTTTTAAAACTATGCAATGTTTGTCATAAAATCTTTAAAATCTCAAATGGGATTCCCGTCTAAGCGCTTTCTCACTGGGGCAGCAGTGCTCTTTAGAGTCACTCGGACAAACTGCTGATTACTGCGGCTTGAGTGAACTGGGCCTCTTTCAGTGCGCTACCCAAAGCCACATTCATCGCAGAGAGAAACAAGCCGCGGGCCTGCCCCAGGAGAGCTTTCATTTAACTCCTGTTGCTTTTAAATGGAGAGGAGTCTTTTCCGACAACACAGCAATCTTCTGCCAAGGTGAGAGGGTTACAGACGGCCCTGCAGGCCACTGTTAGGCGAGTTCTCCTCCTTTGCACAAGTGGCGGCTAATTACAGGGGGCAACGGAAAGCGTTTCGGGGAAACCAGTGCAGGACGAGGGCCCGGCGCGAACAGGGCGCCGCGTTTAAAGGACGGCCTGGAGGGAATGGAGAGGATGACATAATAACACCAGTCATGTTCGCTGAGCAGAGGGTACCATCGAAAAGGCAACGGCAGGCAGGGAGAGTTAAACAGGAGCTGGTCGGCCCCGCGTCAGAGTGGGAGGGCGAGGGCGGATGTGTAAATGGAGCTTCTCCCATTGGGAGGGCTGTGTCTGTGAAGCAAAGGGTGGCCGTGTTGTCCCCGTGCTGTCCCCGAGACCCTGCCCGGCGACAGTTTACTCATCGCTCAGGCTCCGCCCACACCCCTAAGCACAGCTCGGCCGCTTCCAGCACCCCAGGGCACTTATTTGGTGACAGTCTAAACATCAAAGCCACTGAATTTTTCACAGTTATTATGATTTTGTTTCATTCACCATGCCAATGTCTTTGGCAGCACCATGGCTTTGCTGTCGTAATATTGTGAAAATATTACTGAACCCGTTTTAAAAAACGGGCCAATCTGGGTCATGGCCCAACCGACAGAAATAAAGACGAGAACCATGTGCACGTTATGTGGCACTGATGATCGTATTGAACAAACCGTTGACACAACTGCACACAAAAGTGAGAAGCAGCGCGGAAAACAAAAATAGAATTTTGATTGGTTTTTGTGTGCAGCTGTAAAAATATGCTTTTCTATTAGGATGCAATCAGTGGGTTGTACAGTACTGGTTCGTCAGAGCCAGCATTTAAAAACGATTTCAGAGTTTTTTTGCATTAACATCCCGATGAAAACGTGATGCTTCTAAAGTCCAGGTTTTGTGATCGGAATGTGAAAAATGCTGGCCGTAAGTATGCAAAGCGCCCCACTTTCGTACTTCAGTAAAGTGTACCATGTCTTTACCGTGCCTTGCAGCGTTGAGTGCATCCTCCTCCCTCTAATCCAGGGGAATTTAAGCATGACCGGTGCAGAGTGGGAGTGCTGAGGGACTGTAAACTGGAGCCGCGTGGCACAGCACCTATCCGGGCTCCCTCTTCCCACTGTTCGGAAACCGTGTTTTCTTTGCCCAGCTCCTCCGTGGTCCCAGCGTGCTTTACGGTGCTGGGGAAATGCAAACACAATGACCTGCACCCAATGGTCTGCAGTCCGAGAGGCTTCCCGTGTGCCTGGTGGGGGAAAGGGGATTGGGGGAATTCTGTGGGTTGGGGGCGTAGCGAAGTAGTCGTAGCCTGTGGTCAGCGCTGGTCGGCTGAGAGGGAAGGGACGGGACTGCAGCTGGACTCTGACTCTCACTCGGACTCTGAGTGGTGCTATGACTCTCACTCTGAATCTGAGTGGCGCTTTGAAGGTGCTCCTGAAAGGGATTTGATCGCGGTGTACAGATCTAAGGTCGATGGAAGTCGTCCTCCACTTAGGAGGTGGGAAGCCTATGGCGTACAATGGAGGCGACAACACCCCCCTTCCCCCCGGCCCGCTGCATCGCAAACGTGAAGTGGAGCACACTTTTGACAGTTCTGGGCTAATGGCACCTCAACAGTGTGCTCATCGAGGCATGTCTGCCGTCACTACCATTTACACGTTTGCACATTCAGAAGATGTCTGATTTGTCCGTCAGCTCTGGCTGAGGCATTTCGCATTTGCCTTTCAACTGTGCAAGATCCAGTTTATTACAATCCATGCAGTTAGATTAATTTTTTTTCTCTCCACCGGGGAACATAGCTTGGAACCCATCTTATACTATATATACATTTAACAGCAGAGCTGAATCGTATGTGGGATTTGTGCCTGTGATTCAGATCAGACTTTAACATAGATTTTCTGTCGATGCTGATCATTAAGCAAGATTGAGGAGACCCTCCTCCGGTTATCACTCCACAAGGAGTAGTGGTAACGGTTGTTTTGTGCAGAGGATCAGTCCCGGGGGAAAATAATCTCTACTGACTGGGGCCACTGCAGCCACTTATGGTATTCCTGGACAGTGACCTCATTAGTAGTGGCTATTAATGGGGTCTATGGGTGTTGACACACTGTGTTTTGCCTAACGTCACGTCTCTGGGGAGAGAGAGAGAGAGAGAGAGAGAGAGATGGGGGTATTAGAAGGGAGAAAGGTGTTCACTGTCAGTATTAATACAAACCCATGGCCACCTCTTCTAATTACTAAAAGATGCACTGACTGGAATAAAACACAGGGACAAATTTCCTCAATTTGTCACTTGATAACCCGAGAGCCTGCAAGGAAATTTAATGGAGATGTAACTTGCCCATTAGCATATAAATTGCCTGAAAATTGAATAGCGCATTACGATATTCAACAAAAAAAAATAAAAAATGCAATATTCCTTCAGCTCCCTTTTGGGGCCTTGTCTTGAGAGACAGGCTCTTGAGAAAAGGGCATATTATCCAATAAAGCCTCCCCTTTGATAAGATAAAGACCTGCCCTGATTGATTTCCTCGCAGTTCTATAAGCCTGGCATCTCTGCTGCGTCACTTCTGGTTTGTCTGCCTTTCAGCCTTCCCCGCATTCTGCGTTTTGGGCTCTGAATGCTTCATTTAAAAACAATGACACGTCAAGAGTTTCCGACAACCTTTCTAGAGTCTGTTCTGTACGGCTATTTAAAAGGCCCCCAGTAAAACCAAATCTGTCTAATACCTAAACCATGCCTTGTCTGAGCTGGCTCTTATCGGAAATTTTCTGTAATGGAAAGGACCAACAACATTCTGCAACATGGAAGATACAAAAAATCGAAACAAAACAGAAAATACAGGGCCTTAATTTATTTTAGAGTCCCAGGCTTTACTATGAAATTCCTTTAAGACTTGAATTGAATTTCAAAACATTTAACATTTGTTATTGATATGCAGAATTGAAAACATGGTGATATTCATACTATTTGTGTAGTCGGTTAGCAGGGACCCTTATCATAAATTGCTCACAGTTCTGTGCTATACATATTTATACAGCTGCAAATGGACTAAACCAATCCAAGTCCAGTCCAGCTGGGTTCAGATGCTCTCTAATAGAAAATAACTTTTTTCCCTCTCTTTTTCCCTCTTCAAAGTATTAAGTTATCGGTCTCTGAGGTACGCTTTATCGCTCAAGAAACCTTATTGAATTTGGGGGATGGATTCCTTGTCAGAAGCAGAACCGGTCTACATCTCTTTGTAAAGAAATATGTCTTTACCACGTGTGTGACTATCCAAGGGTCGAGTATCACTGGATGGTCAGTAATAACTCTGTTTTCAGTGTCTAGGGGGTTTTGAAAGGGCTGTGTATTCCCAGTGAGACCCTGGACAGTTCAGTTTGAGCTGAACTAAAGTGTGGTTCTCTTTGCTGCGAAAACGCTCCTGTTTTGTGGGGCACTCATCCAGCACAAGCCAGATGAGGAGGAATGTGTTCCACCTTGTCTGTCTGCCTGCATGTGTGTGTATGTCTGCCTGCATGTGTGTGTGTGTGCATGTGTGTGTGTGTCTGCCTGCATGTGTGTGTGTGTGCATGTGTGTGTGTGTGCATGTGTGCCGGTGTTTTATTCCGCGTCATTAACCCAGCCCCCTTTTATGTGTGAGAGAGTGACAGACATGAAAGGCCCGCCTGCCTGAAAGTGCCGCGGCACTAGGGAGAGTGTCAGCTCCGCTTTTATCCTCCTCAGGATGAATACCAACTCTCCTCCCTCCACACCACTGTGCCCCCCTGCTCTCTGCTGTATCCCCAACACCCTGAGCCCCTGGAACCGTGTGTGAGGAATACGCCTACCTCCACACCGCTGTGCCCCCCTGCTCTCTGCTGTATCCCCAACACCCTGAGCCCCTGGACCCGTGTGTGAGGAATACGCCTCCCTCCACACTGCTGTGCCCCCCTGCTCTCTGCTGTATCCCCAACACCCTGAGCCCCTGGACCCGTGTGTGAGGAATACGCCTCCCTCCACACCACTGTGCCCCCCTGCTCTCTGCTGTATCCCCAACACCCTGAGCCCCTGGACCCACATCTCCTGGGCAGACTGGGCCTATTGCTGCATGCTGGGCCTATTGCTGCTGGGCACTGCAGCAGGACTGCCTCAGACTTCTCCCTTCGCTCGGCTCCTCTGGCGGGTCGAACCCCAGCGATGAATACGGAAGCCCAGAGTTGGCAAGCGCTCCTGTTCCAAATCGGTGCTCTTTTTTGGATGCTGCTGCCACTAAATTCTGTAGGGGGGCATTAATAGGGCCTCGGGCCCCTGGGGCTGAAGCTGTGGAATCTTCAGGCCTGTTCTGAGAAGGGGCCAAACATTCTGCATCAGAATTGAGATCCTCTTTTTGACACATTGTTCTGTCCAAGTATGAATGTGATGTTGATTTTCACAAATATTGATGGTTATGTTATATATTTACTTGTTTGACCAGCGACAATATATCTTGTAGGGCGTTCTCTGTGTGTTGTTTTTGAACACGATATTCGTGGGAATCGTTCCTTCTAAAAGTTATATCTCGTTGGCAATATGTTTCAAGTCAGAACACATTTTAATGCGGAGGTTGAATGTATTCACTGCATGCTTCTGTTTCGTTTCGGCATGCAACGTACATCATACATTTTGTTCTATGCCCTCAGAATTTTGCCAGATACAGTTTGTCTTCTTTTATAATTATGTGCTAAATGAAACTGTACGTGCTTGTGTAAAGCGCTGCCGAATTGTTTAGCATGCCCTTAATTAACGTAATGACTTAATTTTGGATGTAATGCTATCCCCATCAGTTCTGCCTCTGGGGTCTTGTTACAAGCTAATAAATCGATTTGACTAGCACCAAGTACAGAAAGGCATTTAAAATCGGGTGTTTAGCATAGCCAATCTCTTCTGAGCAATTAAGGTAGGTAACGTATGAAATATATTCCGTACATAAACTGATCAAGGCCAAGTAAAGCAGCGCAAGCCAAAAACGAGTAAACCGCATAAAACCCAACTTAAAAAGCTGATTCATAACCATTCCTCTGTAGTGTGTTCCTAGGCATAACAATTCCGAACTGGCACCATTTGTTCTGAGCATGGGAATTAATGGGAGAGGGGAGAGACATGAGCCCGTTCACTAACAGGTAGAGACATTAGCACTTGTTTTTGCTGTGGAAAAGGATCAAATGCTTGCCTTTTTCTGAACGTATGTTACACATCCAGCACTCTTGAAACTGTATCCGCAGATTAAAAGGCGGCAATGTGAAGCTTAAGATGGCTCTAGGCCTCTCCCTGCCTTGAGGTTACTGGGATCCTCACCGTCTTGGAGGGAGGTTCTGAGACAGGACAGGCTGGAAAGCTCAGTCGCTTTACATCCAGGGACAGAGCTGCTCAGAAGTTTTGGCAGCTGAGGTGGAGCGGGGTGGCTGGGGCTCTATCTGTACTCCTCTGTGGCTCTTAAGTGCACAGATCAATGGCAGTATGATCATGAGGGGTGAGAACGGATAAAATCCTGTCAGCGCTCACACTCCAACACACACACATACATACACACACACACACACACACATGCACGCACACGCTCACTCACACAGACAGTCATACACGTGCACACACACACACACACACACACACACACACACGGTCGCGCTCACTCACACAGACACTCATACACGTGTGCACGCACACCCACACACGCATGCACACGCTCACTCACACAGACACTCATACACGTGCATACACACGCACGCACACGCACGCTCACTCACACAGACACTCATACACGCACACACACACACTCACACACACGCACGCTCGCGCTCCCTCACACAGACACTCATACACGTGCACACTCATGCACACACACACACAAGCACTCACAGACAGATACTCCCACACGCACACACACACACACACACACACACGCTCACTCATGCACACACCTACACACACACACACACACACACACACACTCACACAGACACACACACACACACACCCACACACACACACACACACACACACACACACACACACACACACACACACACAAACACACACACACACACACACACA
>JAOYSI010007335.1:0-12201 GCA_025775065.1 Hiodon alosoides | reverse complement strand
TATGAAAGATTTCAGTTGAGTGATAGGTGAGAAATCAGGGCCTTAACCCCAGAATCTCCACCCCCCCCCCCCACGCCCTCCTCACCCCAAAAGTCTGTCTTTCCACTCAGTTACCGCTCTTCGTCTCTCCTTCCCTCTCGGGATTGAGAGGAACACCCCCGGCCCTCTTCTCCCGCCTCCCCCTGCCCTCCTCGGCTGCCCCCGCTGTGTGTTGGCCTGCGATGGCGCGGCGGGACACTGAGGGTTGCCGCGGCGGACTGTGATGTCAGAGCCCAGTAGCCCGGGCGAGAGCCAGCGCGGCGCTCCCAGATTCTTCGTCGGCTGCGAGGACGATGAGAGCGAGAGCCTGGACGACGGCAGCATGAGGACAGACGCAGAGCTGTACGAGGACGATGAGGAGGCTGACTCGGTGAGGGCATCTACCTGGGACGGGGGCTCTCAGCGCTGGGGCTTAGTCAGCACATCTGACGCAAGCACGTTATTCCTTCCTACTGTTTGAGGGCCTGAAAATGAGGAACCGGCGTTACTTTAAGTACTATTGAGTGGTTAATAGAATATGTTGTGTCTCCTTGTTGAAAGGAGGTTGGGCTGAGATGGAAAAGATGAGAGCAGAAGGCAGCAGTTGGTTTGTGGTTGAGTAACTGGATTTGTAGCGAGTATTAGCAAGTTCCTGGCTCCTAATGGTGTACCGTTGACCAGAGAACTTCTGTAAAAATGTCCAGCCACTCTTGGAAGTAAGCGACTTGCAGTGCACCTGAATTAAGAGAAAAATTGAGACTTCAGACGGAACTGATGAACTGCACAGTGCATGATCTAAATGAAATTCAATGAGAAGAGATGGTTTAACAGATCCTTCCTTTACCCCAAGCCTCCGGAGCGCCAGATTGTGGTGGGGATCTGCTCCATGATGAAGAAGTCCAAGTCAAAGCCCATGACTCAGATACTGGAGCGGCTCTGCAAGTTTGAGTACATCACGGTCACCATCTTCCCTGAAGACGTCATACTCAATGAACCTGTGGAGAACTGGCCCCTCTGTGACTGCCTCATCTCCTTCCATTCCAAAGGTAGCATTCCCAGAACTTTACCAAAAGCCTCATTGAGTGCCCTAGCTCTTTTGTCACATGCACTTCAGTCACTTTTGCTTATGTTTAATGTCATGTTAAGGCAGTATTCTATCTGAGCTGCATCATTGAAACGTCCTGTATCTGCTCTGTGTCGGTGTGACTGTGTGTGTGTTTGTTTGTGTGTTTGCAGGGTTTCCCCTTGACAAGGCTGTGAGTTATGCTAAACTCAGAAACCCCCTTCTCATCAATGACCTGAACATGCAGTACTTCATACAGGACAGGTGCAGAATTAAATATTTACCAACATGGATGGGTTAGAAATTAAATGCATGTTTGTTTGTAATGTGGTTTAAATTTGTTTGAATAATGAAATGTTGAATTTAGTTTATAACATTTTTGCAACGTTGGAATCTACACTCCCCGGCTACACCACTTTATTAGGTGCACCTTGCTAGTACCGGGTTGGATCCCCTTTTGCCTCCAGAACTGCTTCTTCGTGGCATAGATTCAACAAGGTGCTGGAAACATTCCTCAGAGATTTTAGTCCATATTGACCTGATAGCATCACGCATCGCTGCAGATTTGTCGGCTGCACACCCATGATGCGAATATCCTGTTCCACCACATCCCAAAGGTGCTCTATTGGATTGAGATCTGGTGACTGTGGAGGACGTTTGAGTACAGTGAACTCATTGTCATGTTCAAGAAACCAGTTTGAGATTATGTGAGCTTTGTAACATGGCACGTTATCCTGCTGGAAGTAGCCATTAGAAGATACACTGTGGTCATGAAGGGATGGACATGGTCAGCAACAATACTCAGGTAGGCTGTGGTGTTTAAACGATGCTCAATTGGTACTAAGGGGCCCAAAGTGTGCCAAGAAAATATCCCACACACCATTACACCAGCCTGAACCGTTGATACAAGGCAGGATGGATACATACTTTCATGTTGTTTACACCAAATTCTGACCATACCATCTTGAATGTCGCAGAAAAAATCGACACTCATCAGACCAGGCTACGTTTTTCCAATCTTCTATTGTCCAATTTTGGTGAGCCCGTGTGAATTTTAGCCTCAGTTTCCTGTTCTTAGCTGAAAGGAGTGGCACCCGGTCTTCTGCTGCTGTAGCTCATCTGCTTCAAGGTTCAACGTGTTATGTGTTCAGAGATGCTCTTCTGCATACCTCGGTTGTAATGAGTGGTTATTTGAGGTACTGTTGCCTTTCTATTAGCTCTAACCAGTCTGGCCATTCTCCTCTGACCTCTGCCATCAACAAGGCATTTTCGCCTTGTTGCCGCTCACTGGGTATTTTCTCTTTTTCAGACCGTTCTCTGTAAACCCTAGAGATTGTTGTGCGTGAAAATCCCAGTAGATCAGCAGTGTCTGAAATACTCAAACCAGCCCGTCTGGAACCAACAACCATGCCATGTTCAAAGTCACTTAAATCACCTTTCTTCCCCATTTTGATGCTTGGTTTGAACTTCAGCAGATCACCTTGACCATGTCAACGTGCCTAAATGCATTGAGTTGCCATGTGATTGGCTGATTAGATATTTGCCTATACGAGCAGTTGAGGAGGTGTACCTAATAACGTGGACTGAGTGTGCACTGCACTAAGCATAAACAAAGTGGCTAATCTCTGTTTTTGCAATAATAGCCAGTTAATAATTCATGGGGGAATTCCCCTAATGCTTACTCTCTATAATTACCTTTTGTTGTTTACAATGAAATCATGGGTTGATTTATCTTGTTTTTTCAGGAGGGAGGTGTACCGGATCTTGCAGGAAGAAGGGATCGATTTACCTCGCTACGCTGTTTTAAACCGGGATCCTGATAAACCAGAGGGTAGGTGTGGCCCTTATTGGTCTGGTGGTCCTCTTTTCCCACCTGCGCTTTGCTCTAAGTACAGGGTTATGAGACCTTTTAGCTCTGAGTAAACAAATAGGTGTAGGTGCCAATTAGTTGAGTCGATTGCTTTCAGTGCTGAGGCATGGTCGTTCTGCGGTCGTTTCTGCTGCTGAGTGGCTTTCATTTTGTTGTTTTAAGGTGCTGCAGTCTTTGAGAATATTTGAATGTTATATGATAGCTGAAGTTGGAGCATTGATGAGTTACTTTAAGACCTGGTCTTTCCTTAAATTGCATAGTTGGCATACCTCAACGTAATCTTAAGTATCAAAATGTAGAAATTTGACACATTGCTAAATGAAGTGTTCAGAGGATATGCTTTAGCAATCTGTGATGGCGCAATTCATTAAATGCTTAATAATTTAGCCCCAGTGTGCTCTGTGTGTTGTGACGATTTCACAGAGTGTAACCTGGTGGAGGGCGAGGACCACGTGGAGGTGAACGGGGAGGTCTTCCAGAAGCCCTTTGTGGAGAAGCCGGTCTGTGCCGAGGACCACAATGTGTATATCTACTACCCCACGTCAGCTGGAGGGGGCAGCCAGCGGCTCTTCAGAAAGGTCAGTACTCCGATTACAATCTTCTCGCTTTCCCAAGCCAAGGCTTCCTGATGTTAAATCGCCTCTGGTCATATTGACACATAATGAAACTCATACAAATGAGTTTTACTTTCTGAGGCAATGTGAGCTCATACAGCAGTGAGTTATCACTGTGTGAGAACAAACGGAAATATATGTTGGGTGTGTTGAGTGTTGGGATCTTGCATTCTCATGGCGATAATCGACCTTAATGGCTGGTCTGTTTTGGGTGGTGCCCACTAAAAGTGACTGTTAAGAGTATGCACTCACTGGTTAGAGAACTCTGTAGGGAAGGGCTAATAGAGCTCCGTCTCCTGTAGATTGGCAGCCGCAGCAGTGTTTACTCCCCGGAGAGCTGCGTGCGGAAGACCGGCTCCTACATCTACGAGGAGTTCATGCCCACGGACGGCACCGACGTGAAGGTATGCTTGTGCTGAGGTCCACTTTTCAGCCCTCGGCTCCACTGGAACCGGCACCTCAGCAGCAGTGTCCCTGTGTGTTTGTGAGTGCAGGTCTACACAGTGGGGCCCGACTATGCCCACGCGGAGGCCCGAAAGTCCCCTGCCTTGGACGGTAAAGTGGAGCGAGACAGCGAGGGCAAAGAAATCCGCTACCCGGTCATGCTCACGGCCATGGAAAAACTTGTGGCTCGCAAAGTGTGCCTCGCGTTCAAGGTGGGCCTCTCGTGCATTCATGCCATCGTCTCACCCATGTAAGCTGCCAGTAAACCTGAGGCGGCCGTCATTATCGTCCGTCTGTTTCTTCAGTGAACTGACCTCGTGCGACACGCTATCATTACAGCAAACGGTGTGTGGATTCGACCTGCTGCGAGCCAACGGACACTCCTTCGTCTGTGACGTCAACGGCTTCAGCTTTGTGAAGAACTCCATGAAGTACTACGACGACTGTGCCAAGATCCTGGGGTAGGTGACGAATGCTGCGCTTGTTTTCTTAGCATCAGAGGATCTTGGATGCTACTCCTGACCGCGCTTTCTCTCCGAAGGAACATCGTGATGCGGGAGCTGGCTCCTCAGTTTCAGATTCCCTGGTCCATCCCTACAGAAGCCGAGGATATTCCCATAGTGCCCACCACATCTGGAACCATGTAGGTGTACGCCTCCTCATTGCACTTATCACGAGGACTTACCTCGAACGTTGTTATAGACAAAGTTATCTAACATGGTTCGGCTAATTTAGCTAAGATTTTAGCTAAATAGTTAGCTAATTTACTGTAGTCGTTGGCATAGCTTAATGGTGTACTTTGAATGTTCTGACACCTTATTTTGGTAAGGTGTTTGGCTGTGTTGTCGGTCAGCTGTTTAAGAAATCCTCACCTTCCCACAGGATGGAACTACGCTGCGTTATTGCAATAATCCGACACGGGGATCGAACCCCTAAACAGAAAATGAAGATGGAAGTGAGGAACCCAATGTGAGTTACTGCTCTACAGAACATGCATACATATACAGACACAGATTGATTCTAGATGTACATGTGCAAATGGTTTTCCTTTTTGTTTTTGTTCTAGGTTCTTTGATCTGTTTGAAAAGTATGGAGGTTACAAAACGGGGAAGCTAAAACTGAAGAAGCCAAAACAGCTGCAGGTGATTCTCATGCATCTTCCTTTAAGCTAGTGTCTGGAGCAGTTGGCGCAGGTTTCAGTAGTACAGAAGCCTGTACAACTGAGTACATGGCACTCATGTCGGTGAAAGGAATGGCCACTTTCTGCACGCGTTCTCTCTGTCTCTCAGGAGGTGCTGGACATCGCACGGCAGCTGCTGGCAGATCTGGGTCAGCACAACGACTGTGAGATCGAGGAGAAAAAGTCCAAACTGGAGCAGCTAAAAACCGTTCTGGAGATGTGAGTGATCTGATGGCTTCTGGACCAGTGTTTAAGCAACTTCTATTAAGAAATAAAGTATAATGAACTGAGAAAAGCTTTGCATTCTTAATTGTCAGTAAGTGGCATGTCCAGTAAATGTTGAATTTATTTTTAAGGTAATACCAGTGGATGGTCCTATAGCACTAAAGTACAGTTTATTGTAGCTAAACTGTAATAAACTTACCGTTTTTCTACACACAGATGTTTATGTGCGCAGCTTCTGTGCAAATTGGCCATACAGTTGAGGTTTATTTCTTGCCTTAGTTTAGCTTTGTTGGCATACACTATAGCATACGTGGCTTTTATATGACTTTATCTACTTATATGGGTATTTTAGTTAATCACGATGCATTTTCATTCACGCAATAATTCAACTACACAGCTAGCAAAGTGTCCGTTTTCATGCATGCGTGTAGGTATGTGTTTGGAAACCGCCGTAATGGCAGAGGAACACTGTGTCCCACTGAATTTGATGTTTCCATCAGTGGCCCTTTCTTAGTGCCGTGCTTCTCCTTTTCTCTCCCTGCTGACCTCTCTGTAAAGGGAATCCCATGTGAATGACTTCACTCTCCTTACCCACACTATTTGAAGAGTATCTTCTTTCATAACTGCCTTTAAGGACTATTCTGTAACAGGCTGGCAAGTAATGGCACATGGTAGATGCATACAGACCAGCTTTGAATGTTCACACTGACTCTCTTTAAAATAGGATATTGACTGTGCCTTAGCATAAATGTAGACTGTCAAATAAGGGTTTCTTTATACTGAACTGTTATGTATTGAGTTGCTGTATGTTTTTGGGGAAAAAAAACGACAGGTACGGCCATTTCTCTGGAATAAACCGAAAAGTGCAGTTGACCTACCTTCCACACGGTCAGCCGAAAACGTCCAGCGAGGAGGAAGGCGAGTATACCCATGGTGACGGGACAAGGCTCACTAAGCTCTCGCACTGATCAGTCGCTGATCAGTTTTGGTGGCAGGGATATCCTGATAAGCTTCCCCTCTGTGCACGCGCCCTTTCAGACTCTCGAAAGGAAGGTCCCTCTCTGCTGCTGGTGCTGAAGTGGGGCGGGGAGCTGACCCCGGCGGGCAGGGTGCAGGCGGAGGAGCTTGGTCGAGCGTTCCGGTGCATGTACCCCGGAGGGCAAGGTAGAGCATGGAGAACATCCACCTTAACAGGACATCAGTGCCCCCCCCCCCCCAACACCTGTCATTCACATATTTAACATGTGAGATTATAGGGAAGAGGGTGAGATGCTTTCCGTGTGAGCCGACCATAGAGCACAGCTGAGATGGAATCCATCTGTGAAATCAGTCCTTATAATTCAGATGTGGCCACTGTTCCTGGTCGGTTTAATTTACAAAACGATTGGTTCTCTTCGCATACCCTGAGCTGAGGAATTTATAAATGTGATTGACATGTCTATTCATTCATGTGAGTGATAACCTAATGAAACCTGTAAATTCACTGTCATCTATGAAGTTAATTGTATATAAATCATTTTTGACACTGACACTGGACTGTCAAAAATCTCAAACCTTCGATTATCGAAGGATAATCTCTATTGAGTAGTATCTAGTTCAGCTTTTAACTGCCAGATCTTGCAGCTATCTAAATCAAATTCCATTCTTCTTCATCAAATAAATGCCTCTATTTCTTCACTTGCACTTTAGTCTGTTAAATGAATACTTTTAAGAGCTTGTTGAATAAAGCTGTAATTTTGTTTTTACTGCACTAAAACTGCTAATAAGAGCACCACATTTGGCGCTAAACAGTTTCTTTTTTTACATTGGCAATAATATTACAAGATGAAAATGTATTACTCAACATTATAACCAAATCATGATGTAAATAAGATAGTTATATTAATAAATATTGGAGAATGATTGATCTATGGGAAGATTAAAAAAAATAATAATTATAATTTCTTGTATGACGATTTATAATGTATACAGATTGGTTACTGCAGGCATTGGTGTAAACCAGATGACCTGTAATACAGATGTTGACATTGAAATTCTATGTTAGAAGTGTACAGGCAGTGTTTGCTTGCATATTTCTAGCACAAAACCCATTACAGAAAATCAATTTTTGCTTCATTATGTCCTTAAGAGACCTTAATTATGTGAAATCAAAGTGTGACCCCTGCAGACGTTTTCCCTGAAAGGCCTTGATTAAAATGAGGAGAACATGTCCTTTTGGAAAATTGGTTTATGAATGGATAAGGACATTCCAAAGTGCAAGTTTTCTGATAATTATCTTCTTCTCTTCCTGCCTTTGACTCATTAACTAGATGGTAGCCACAGGTCGCTGGGCTGTGAGTCCCCTATTGACCGTGGTAAGAAGGGCTTTGGATGACCCTTTTCCCCTGGTATTAACTCTGGCCTAATGCCATGCTGTCTCCATCTCATCACTAAACCCATGCTGCACGCTATACATTCATTACACTGCTCAGGATGGGTAAAACAGGGACGGCGCCCAGTATTAGGAAAATGACAGAGAGATGATCCGTACTTGAAGGAAGAGGTGGTCTGTAAATCAGTGCAGCCTCTGACTCCCGCGTGCTTTTTCTTCAGAGGTTCTGGTGCCGTTCGTGTAGGCCTCGGGCTAGTTTAATGATCCTGAAACCTGGAGGACGCACAGAGGGCAGACAGGCTGCTGTTTGAATAGCTGCCAAGATCAGCATTCCATTGACCCGGCTGCAAAGAGAATACGCTGAGGCACAGGCTCTGACTGCTAAGTCTCAAGGGCAGTAATGAAAAATCAGCCCAAAAAGAATGTTAATATCACTTAACTTCAGACTACGACTCTCCTGTGATTGTGTCTTTCTTTAATTTTTTTTCACCTCATTAATGATAAATTGCTTATATTTTGAACTTGATGAATAATAATAATAATAGATTGTTGTAATTTATTTTGCAGTATTCACTAACTTTTTTCAGTGACAAACCGAATAACATTATTCTGTCATTTACCTGACGGAAACAGTTTTTTTGATTTTACTCAGCTTTTTATTGGGCTTCTTCGGACTGTTCAGAGGATCGTATTTCATTTTTTAAATGGTGGTCTGTGCAGAAGTGTCCGTTCCTTTTTAAATTCCATCCTAGCTGTGCTCCATGAGGCCCAAGGCTGTATCTCCATGTGCATCTGCTACCGGCACCTGTAACCGGGCAGAATTTCCCCTTTAAAAAAGGCAACGTGAGATGGAAATGCGTCCTACGGTGGAACCAGGTTGCTGCAGTCAATTGTTCTCTACCATTTTACTACGCTCATGTTGGAAAAGACTGAAGCCCAGAATCTGCTATCTTACCATGCCATTTTAAAATAGAGTTATTGCATGAATATTATATTGACATCGCATGATATTTAGATTTTAAGACGGCAATTTTTACTAACCAGTTCTGTCTTGCACCACTTGGTACTATGACAACTAAGTTGTTGATTGCCTAGTAATTCACAGGAAGTGTTTTTAATATGGATTGTTGCCTCTCAACCACCAGCAAATACGTGTTTCTCCTTGATTCAAAAGGTACCCCCTCCTTTAACAAGGTCTGCACGTCTGTTCTGTGCATATCGGTGACATCTGGCAAAAGTGCGGTACACGGGGCCCATATGTTTAGGTGCATCTGTGAATGATCTGCTCTTGACCCTGTCCTGTGTCACTCCAGGGGACTATGCCGGGTTCCCGGGCTGTGGACTGCTCCGATTACACAGCACTTACCGACATGACCTGAAGATCTACGCCTCTGACGAGGGCAGAGTTCAGATGACTGCTGCAGCTTTTGCGAAGGTAACATGGCCCCTACTGCCTGGTGAAGTTAAAGCTATTTGTGGAAAACGCATTTTATTTACAGTATGTATTTCATGCAAGTAGTCTTTTTGATGTGTAAATTATTGTAAAATGGTGAATTTCACCATTTGCTTTTCTGCTGTTTTTCCTGTAGAGATTCAGTATGATTGAGAAAGCACTGGCCGTGATGAAAGAATCTCTTAACTCTTTACACGTGGTTGTGGCAGGGACTGCTGGCCCTGGAAGGTGAACTGACACCCATCCTGGTACAGATGGTGAAAAGCGCCAACATGAACGGCCTGCTGGACAGTGACAGCGACTCGCTCACTGGCTGCCAGCATCGCGTCAAAGCCCGTCTCCACGAGATCCTGCAGAAAGATCAGGACTTTGCCGAGGAGGACTATGACAAGGTAACCCCTGGCATGTTCTACCAGCTCCTCTGGGTTGCCTCCCACACTCTGCCCCTTACCGTCGTCATGGAAACACACTGTGCAGGCCTAGCGTGGTTTTTCAGTGGTTTATATAGTACATCCATGCATGCAATAATTTCCCAATGTGGCTTAAAAAAAAAATGTATTGTCATTAGTGAAGGGTGTTCAGGCTGAAATTAAAAAAGCGATTTAAAATTAGAGAGAATCCAAACAGATTAAGTGCTTTACGGAAGCAAATTGCAGATTGCCTAGAGGTTAGAGGTGGGAAAAGAGGAATATGAACTTGCAAGATTACTAGAGCAGTACTTTAGTTCCTGTTATAAATTAATCACAGATTGATTCTGTCTATTAGAAATTCAAAAATACTTTGTAATGAGTTGATTGATTATCAATTTGTATATAATGTCAATATAATTGAAACAACCGAACTGAAGGAAGATTTTCAGAGTTTTCACTTTGGGGACAGTGTTTCTGTGTGTCTCCCTTTATTGCCCCTTGTGATGGCAATTACTATAAACTCTGCTGCTTAAACATGCATTTGTTGATTGTGTTGTAATTCATTCACAGGCTTTATTTTTTACACCTCATTGCTTGTGTCCTTTCACTGACAAATTGTTTTACTGTGACTATTAATGAGTTCCAATCGCTTTAGTTTTTTTTGCCACAGTTTTATCGGTAATGGGTTTCACTGGAACAGTGTAGGCTCTATTACAGCCAGTGTGGTGATGTATACCTGTTTTAAATTGCATTTGTGTTCAGCTGGCACCCACAGGAAGTCCTTCTCTGGTAAACTCTATGAAGATACTCGAGAATCCAGTGAGGACATGCGACCAGGTCTATGCTCTTATCCAGAGCCTCACTTCACAAATCCGGAAGAGACTCGAGGATCCTAAATCAGCAGGTCTGTCTTTCATTGTGATCTGTCATGCCTTTACATCGCTTATGGGCTCACTCATTTAGAATTCTTCCTTTTCAAAGTCGACTCCAGGCTGGTCTTCCATATTTTCCACCCGGCACTGTTCCCCACAGACCTGCAGCTTTACCACAGCGAGTCTCTGGAGCTCATGCTTCAGCGCTGGTCCAAGCTGGAGCGGGACTTCAGGATGAAGAGCGGCCGCTATGACATCAGCAAGATCCCTGACATCTACGACTGCGTGAAGTACGACGTGCAGCACAACAGCTCCCTTGGGCTGGAGGACACGCTGGAGCTCTTCAGGCTGTCCCGGGCGCTGGCGGACATCGTCATCCCCCAGGTAGGGTGGAGGCCCCCCCCCCACCCCCCCGGGGAGTGCCGGCTGTGCCTGTGTTCCCAGCCCGCTCACTCACTGCACCCGTTCTCTCCCAAGGAGTACGGGATCAATAAGGTGGAGAAGCTGGACATTGCCTACGCCTACTGCCTCCCACTGGTTAAGAAAATCCAGCTGGATCTACAGAGGACTCACGAGGACGAGTCTGTCAACAAGCTGCACCCACTGTGAGTGTAACTGTTTACAGGGATGGCCCTGTCCTGTTGTAAGGGACTCAAGGCGTCGGCCCCTAGGTGTGATCCTGTTCTGGGTTTTCGCCTGTGGCTCAGGTATTCGCGTGGAGTGATGTCGCCTGGTCGCCACGTCCGGACCCGCCTCTACTTTACCAGTGAGAGCCACGTCCACTCACTATTGAGCATCTTTCGCTTCGGAGGCCTGCTTGATGTAAGCAATTAACAGTGGATTAAGTTTCTTTAGGTATTTTGGTGGTTAGGAGGGACATCCAGTGTGTATCTGAAAGAAACGTTTCCTGGGAGATGCTGGTCATGTGTCTTCAGCCTTCTTCTTGTGTCTTTGTGTAACAGGAGGAGAAGGACCAGCAGTGGAAGCGAGCAATGGACTACCTGGGTGCTGTCTCCGAGCTCAACTACATGACTCAGATTGTCATCATGCTGTACGAGGACAACAACAAGGTCAGCGCTCTCTCTCCAACAGCGTTTCTCTGCACTACCCCGTGTTGGTAGGCGTGTGTTAACCGCCCTGTGTGCCACTGAGCAGGACCCGTCGTCAGAGGAGCGTTTTCACGTGGAACTACACTTCAGCCCTGGGGTGAAAGGGTGTGAGGATGAGGAAAATGCCCCCATGGGCTTTGGCTTCCGCCCAGCCTCTGCGGAGGTAAGGAGAACTTGAAACACTGCTTTGGGTTTTAATTTGCTTCCGTAACTGTCTTTGGTGTGGATGGACGCTCTTATCTGAGCGTGTGCTTGTGTTGTGCTGCTCTGGCCGGTGCTGAGCCCGCCTCCGTGTCGTCTCTCTGGCCATCCCAGAATGAGCAGAAACAGACCGACCCAGGAAGTCTGGAAGATCTGTCCCATGACGAGCCCGATAGGGCAGTGCCGCTCTCTGAGCCAATCAGCATTCACAGACGGTCTCCGCTGATTCGTAATCGCAAGACTGGTTCCATGGAGGTACAAGACAAGGGCAGGAGCCAACATCTCGGCTTGAATTACAGCTAAACCCTCACCTTCTACTCCTGGTTTTGGTCTTTATGTCTCATTTACATGTAGTAGCTTTTTATATATAT
>JAOYSI010007334.1:0-12203 GCA_025775065.1 Hiodon alosoides | reverse complement strand
GGGAGGGGGTTGCCTTAAAGAAATGCATTTTTCATGGTTTTTTTTTTTTTTATTATTATTATTTTATTTTTTTAAACAAATGTATTACTGTTAAATTAAATGTAATCTCTACACCGCAGGGAAAAAGGGACATCCTGGGGCACCCGGTCCCCCGGGACCACCGGGACCACAGGGCCCACCTGGGATTCCTGGGATACCGGGCATCCCAGGGAACCACGCTATGGGCCCCCCAGGGCCACCTGGACCCCCTGGAGCTGTCGGACCACCGGGGCCACAAGGGCCTCCCGGCGCCCAAGGACCCCCAGGTGTATATAATGTATTGTATAAAATCTTAAATAATAAATAAATACATTTAAAACGCTGGTTAGCGGTTTTGTGTTCTCCGATAAGTATGACCCAGTATGAGATGCCAGATGGAGACCAAAAGGGAAATCTTAGGCCTACCTTCATGTAGTTTTTTTTTTTTTTCTTTTTTCTTTTTCTTTCCCTCATGATCTAAAAACTTTTATTTTTTAAATTTCTCTCCACAGGAGGTTTGGATAAAGCAAAAATCAGAGATGTTCAGGTAGGCCAACCTTGAGGGGAAACGTTTAATTTAATGGTTTGGAATGAAATCACTCGATTTGTTTATTTTATTTTATTTTTTATTTATTTTTTTGGTTGTTGTATTTCCAGCCTGCCGTGGCTCATCTGCAAGGCCAAGAAACTACGATACAGGTCAAGGAAGGTAAGAGTCAAATTTTAATTTTAATTTTCTCTGGCTCAGCCATGTTTTTTAATAATGCATAAAATGTATGTTGAATATTCCGAATATGATTGAATGATTGTATGATTTTATACAACTGTAAAATTGTAGTAGTATATTTAAATTTTAAATGTCAGATGTTGGAAATTGTAATTTTGTTTTAAAAGCATTTTTGAAGCGTTGTGTCCTTCAAGGTAATGTTAGATCCGAACTAAGATAGATAGGCCCCATTGGCGACGTGAGTAACTAATTCACCTTTGACACAAGCGATGGTAATCTGCTTTATTTTCCTGGAGCTGGTTGGATGTTTATAGCGCCACCTAAGAGCTAAAGTAAGGCACAATCTCCTGCAAGGATTAATGCTTTTGCTCTGGCCTCACAATATAATATCGTGAGGGTTGTTTACACTGCAAGCAGTTAATGGCTCCCGGGCGCTTGGTAAAGTTGTCTGCTAATGATGGAAACAGTCCAAGTCAGTGATTTTATATTAATGAAAACAATACCAAGTAGATTTGTACTGACGACAACAATCTGAGTCGTTTAGCTGATGTACTCCGAGGGCTCCCAATCCTTGTCTCCTGTTTGTGTGTTCCAGAACCTAAGTACTCCAATTAAGTAATTATTGCCTTAATTTCACGAATCGGGTGGTCTAGGGGTTAAGCCTCTGCACCCATGACTAGAAGGTTGCGAGTCCTGAATTGTTTCTGGGAATATTCAGCTGTATAAATGGGTATAGAACTGTTTCAACATGTTGGTTGATACAGAGATGTCCTAACAAACAAATGGCAATAGTAAATGCTCTGCAACAATTTAACTGCAATGACGGATGTTGAGTGACTGCCCTTTTCTCACGCTGAGATCTTCCAGAAGGCGTCCTCAAAAACTGGAAGGTGATCTCCATCCACCCCAGGGTCTTCAAGATGCACTCGAGGTCCGGAGAGTTGGAGGTGCTGGTTGACGGCACCTACTTCATCTATAGTCAGGTAGAAGTGAGTACGGTCTTGGGCCTAACTCTTTATTTCAGCAGCATGCCACCTTCATCCTCACCTTCTCACTGCAGAACCAGAACGATGAGTTGGCAGAAGTCCAGGCTGGCGGGGGGGGGGGGGGGATAAAGAATGGTATCCCAGTCCAGTATCTAGGTAGATGCTTCAGTCTCGTGAAACCTGTGTTTTGGGGGGGATAGCAATGGTTTCCGAAGAAACTGGAGGAGCCAAATGAAGGGACAATGAGGTCTGATGACTGCGGTGGGAAAGGTGGTGGGTAAAAAGGACTGTGTGTTGGAATCGGCACCAGGCACTGCATGCAAAGCCTTGAATCATTCTAGTGTTTCAGTAAGGTATGTTAGATATATGCCTCGCAAGTACTTTTATGGTTTGAGTAGTTAGTGTATACCTAAAAGTTATATTTAAATTTGAGAAACAAAAGCCCCCTCCTCCTCAGACTTTTCATTTGTATTGATGTGCATGAGTTGTGGTCCCCTTTCAACTAGGACAATATGGACCGTCACTAATGGGTGATCATTCGGCACCAGCCACAGTTCAACTGGACTACATAAACCTTGTGGAGCTGCAGGCAGTATATCTGAGCCTGCAGTCCTCCTTAGGGGAGATCAAAGAGTTTTGATCAGACTTTTCTCTTGTCTCTTCTCCCTCCAATCGGTTGAACTGCCAGGAGTGGTAAAGACGGCCACAGATCTCTTTACAAGATGAGTTCTAGACGGCACTCAACCCTCAAGATTTTGAGCCTCATCTGGGACAGATTTGGGAAAACTTGCATTGATCTTTTTGCCTCCCAGGAGACGACGTACTGCCCATTCTGGTTCTCCATAAAAAGAGACGCAGGGTGTCTGGGCATAGATGGGTTACCCTTCCGCTGGCAGGAACGGGCCCCAGTACTTGGAGATGGGACCATTGCTGGCCCAGGACAGCGTGGCTTGCACTTGATACCGCTCCTCTGCAGCCTTCGATGGGAGCTGCTCAGTCAGGCAAAGGGCACGCTCTGGCCCCACAACCCGTCCAGCTGTGGGTTCTGGCCCCTGAAAGGATCAGTTTTGGCCTTTTCTAGATAAACACTTAGCAAAATGCTCCACTCATTCCAACAGTGGTGTGTGGCTTGAGATGAGGATCCCACCACTTGTTCCACCTTAGTGATACTGCAGTTCTTGCAGAACCTGTTTGTGAAGGCGAGTCACCTTCTACACTGAAGGTTGACCCCATGTCTGCCGAAGCCCATTTTCTGGAACGATAGTTTCTGAAGGGGGCTCAGGCCGCCGAGGACAAACATTCTAGCCCTAACAAAATCTCCTTTTCACCAGATGCGGTCAGCAGAGCTGAAGCTTTTATCTTCTAAGACAGCTTTTGTATTGATTTTATTTGCTAATTGAGTTGCAAGCATTGCAAGAGTCCAGAGTGTGCTTTTTCTATGCACATGGAAGGGCTAGGTTACCCTGTAGCCTAACCCTACCTTCTTACCTAAAACAGATTTAACATTCCATGCAAACCAGTCATAGGAGACTTCCTGTCCACCGCCTTTCCGTTCTGACACAGAACATCTCTTCCACATGCAACACCCTGTGAGAGTGCCATCATACTGCATGAAGAGAACGGAAAGCTCACGCCAGTCAGAACCGTTGGGGTTGGCGAACAGTCACAGGTTCTAGTTCTGTCCAAGCAGAGAATCATGTGGCTCACTGAGATGGTGAAGATGCCATATTGGCTCTGTAAGCTGCCTCTTAAGATCGCTGGCCCTTCCGTTGCATTAGTTGCTAAGATTTGGCTGGAGCTGGGCCCCCCACCGCCACCCGACTGGCGAGTATGATGTCTGGATGTCTGCGAATATACGTGACGTGTTTGCACTACTCAGCTTGTGTTGAGTCCTGTGGCTGTCATCACCTATTAGTGATGGTTCATATTTCGTATTTGAAAGGAAACGTCGGGTTATTATCATAACCTTGGTTCCCTGAAACTAAATATTAACCATCAGTCTCGCTACGATACTACAGTGGCTCAGAAGATAAATAAGGCAGAAGTGTTATGTCTGCCAGGGTCACCTAACACCAAGCACTCTCACGTGGTTTGGCATATCTGCTCAGAATTGAATGGGTTCTTAAGGGGAAATGACTCATTAGTGATGGTTAAAATTACTATTTCAGGGACCCAAGGTTATGATGATTTTTTTTGTTCCATGAAAAGTTTATGAATGAACATGTACATCATGGCTTCTCGTTCCCACTAGGTCTACTACCTCAACTTCACCGACATCGCCAGCTACGAGGTGATGGTGGACAAGACGCCATTCCTGCGCTGCACGCGCAGCATCGAGACGGGCCAGCGCAAGTTCAACACCTGCTACACGGCTGGCGTCTGCCCGCTGCGCGCCCGGCAGAGGATCTCCATCCGGATGGTGTACGAGGACACCTCCATCAGCATGACCAATCACACCACCTTCCTGGGCAGCATCCGCCTAGGGGAGGCGCCATCATCGGGCCAGTCCTGAGGGGGCCCACATGCCCCCCACCCCCCTTCCCAGCCCATGGACCTAAAGGACTAGAGAAAGTAGGGCGTTTCGGGTTTTTGGTGACAAACAAAAACCGCTAGCTTCTGTTGGAGATCTCCTGTCGCCCACAGGGTGCTAATAATGGACATATGCTATCCTGGGACTTCACCTACAACCAGTGATGGTGCGTGATGCCAACAAAGAAGAAATAACATCCTGGGGACGGGGGGGACAGGGGGAGAACTAGCTCAGATTGTTTCTATTAAATCTGTGGCAAACCGTTATCCCTGAACTGGTGGGGAGGGACGCATGGTTCAGACCTTCATGAGAATGATTATATTACATACCACACGTTCATATTATCCAACATATAACGCATCTGTTTAGAAACAAGTGAAATGGTGGATTGTAACAGGGTGACTCAATCTGAATGGACATTGATATTGTTCACTAAACATGAAATAAACTTTCGCAACTTTCTTACAGAAGAACTCCCATCATAAAATTGAAAATCTACAGAGTACCAAATATGCCATTCCTTCCTAGTAAAATCAAGGAAATCACCTGCCTGGTTATGGAACTTGTCTATTTAGAAAACGTTGCGTCGGTCAGATCGAATTACAACCTGAAAAGGGTTATTTTGAGGTTTTCTGGTTGAGGAAACGGAGGTTGTGAATGTTGTGCCCTTTCTACACATGTCAGAAGGGAACTGAGATGACGAAAGAAGAAAGAAATGAAGTTATTGTCACATTTGTGTCGTCTCAGTTTCACTTTCATCATATTAGCATATTAGCATAATATCAGGTGTTCAGGTGGAAAAACTAAATCTAAACGGTGAATAATTTTTCTGACAGTGCAATGGATAGTCAGGGCTATGGAATTATCTTCTGTTTGTTGTTGTTTGTGGTACGTAGTTTTTTTTTAGTTTTTTTTTTATCAAATTCGTCTGCTTGTTAAATTGTCCTCCGAAAGTTTGAACGGGTAGCTTTTAAGACAAAGTGATCGCTGGAAGTCTTAGGGAAATATCCGTAAACGTCACCGTTGGGGGGGTTGTGTAGTCTCTACAGCATGCCTTCCAGATGGCGTTCACTGTTGCACATGCAGGACAAGGTTGCCAAGTTACGCCTTTTTAAAGTCTGTCTATTGCAAGTGATCTCATCTCGACGACACATAAATTAAAAGAAAACCCGTAAGTGTTGTATACCATTAAATTCACTTGCTCAACTTAACCTCTGCGGCAAATTGTGTAGAGTTGTGTCAGCATAGTGGCCCTGCCGACAATAACAAATGGCTTGTGTTTATAACGGTGAGTGGATCTGCTGAACCTTTTTGTGATTAGAATGCAGGTTTGTGTCTACTCAACATGGAAAATGGACAGATGTTTTTTATTGGCTTATTATGTTACTCAGAACACCCTTTAATGGGTACAGGGGTTTTAGTGTTAAGTCATTTACACGTCTTGTCACTGAAGAAATATACCATGCATTGCATAAATAAGTATTTTTTTTTTCCCACCAAGAATATTCAATTTCTTTAATTAAGAAATTTCAATTAATTTCTATTTCGTTTATGTTTATAACATGTACAGTTCACTTTAAGCACAGACATAGATTCCCAATAAAAAGGTTTTAATTACTAGAAGCTATTTTAAAATATATATTATAAAATATATAATTAAAATTCATCAGATAAGTCAATGTAATATGTTCGGTTCATTTTTCAGTTTAAAAAAATAATTTTAAACAAACTTTTAATTTAGTTTGAGTTGTTAAGTACAGTATTATCATATCGGGAATATAATGTACATGTGTATACTTTACTGGGATTGTACATATGTGTATATAAAAATGGAATGGTTTTTTTTTTTGATTTTATGTAATTAAATCGTTTGTCATAGTGGTTTTGTTTGTTGGAGGAGAGTCCTGTATGATGGCTGTAGTTCTGAATGATTACAGCACATGAATAAATGCTTACTAATTTTGATAATGTTCAGAGACTCATTTCAACCACAGTTCATATTTAGTTTTCACCTATATTCACAGATATTGAGATTTGTCAAGTAGCATCTGATGTAGAGCTGGGAACAGCGGGTGAAATAGTTTGCGCTCCTTAAATTGGTAAATCAATTAAGAAGCGGGATAGAACCAACACCTGGAGACACTGCGGCTGATGGGGAATTGTGGAATTGAGGACCTCCCTCAAAGGTTGATGGGAGCTCCTAGTAATAAACTCCAGTCTCCTGTGCCTCCCCTACCTCATTACCACTATACAGCTCTTGAGTTAGTCTGCTGTAGTCCAGAGTACATTTTAAAATCCGTTCCACAATTGTCAAAGTGGATGGTTGTAATAATCACTCATCTTTTTTTTTTGTGAGTAAGATGAGTCTTCCATAACTCTTCAGGGTCAACTCCTATCTCCACTGTAGCTTTATTTTTACGCCAGCTTCAAACCCCCACCCCCTTTCTGGGGTGTCTTTCCAAAGTATGTCCCCGCTGTGTGCCTCTGTTCCAACTCTCAGAGAAACACAGAGTCTCCCTCTCTTGGTAAACTGGGGTTCTGCAGGTGCGCCAGATTTCAGATCATGGAATACTGCCACGGAATCCCAGGACAATAAAGTTTATTGTAACAGAACAATGGAAAGGCAGGGCAAAACCATGACAACGGGGTTCATTATTTGCTTCAAATGTCAGTTGGTAGGAAGTTCTACGTCAGAAGCATTAAATACTGCCGTTTTTGCTGAGTAGCTGTGTGATATGCCATCAGTCATTCTCAGTCCTGGTCTATAAACTCAGAGTTCAGATGGAGCCAAATGACCTATGGGCGACTTCTGGACAAACCCAATTACTCTGTGATGCGTCACCTTGCTCTAACCAAGCGTTTCTTAACCATGTGTGTATGCTGATTTTAACCTATTTCTTCATTGTTTGGGTTTTAATAAAAAATTGTCCTCCGAATTATTGGTTTTTACTTTTTTGTGTGTAACAAACATGATCTTATACAGCATGCAGAAATAAAGTAAAAAGAAACTCGTATTCTCAAATTATTTGTTAATTTATAACTTGATAAAATGTATAATGCATTGGCCTAGTTTAAATTAGTTGTTTAATTAACCAGCATTTCAAGGCTTAATCTATTTATCTTAACCTTATTCATCTTATTTCTAATATTACCAATTCAGGGATACACACAATACATTTTAAAAAATGCCTTTATTGAATCTTTTCAATCACAAAATCACATATAAAAAATTTTTAAAAAAAAAACTTCAACAGGAGAAACTACAAATGTAATCATACACTTCCATTTCAGCAATGATTTTGGCCTAAATGACGGAATTTGCTGTAAGTTATAAAGCTTTTTCAAGATATTCATTTAATTCTGTTGTTTTTTTCACTTCAGGAGAAATAATATCTGCAGGCATATGTGTATTGTGTGCAAATTAGAGGGACATGATGCAATATGAAAACCGCTTCTGGGTTTCGTATGGGAAAATGTAACGGTGCTAAATTGTTCTGATATTCAGCGCCCTCATCTGGACAAAAGGAAATCTTAAGGGAACCAAATTCTTGCTTAAATCACAAATCGATGTAAGGTCTTCGTTAATGCTTCTGATTTTGTAAAAATGCTGAAAGGTTTTAGTTCTGATGGTTATCTCAGCTACTTTTGGTCATGCTGCGTTTCAGAATTTAGATGCAATGATCCATGCTTTTCAATACAAAGATTTTAATAGATCAGGAAGAGATCACAAATGAATGCCTGAAAAAATTTACATTGAAAGTAACGTCCAATTTTCATTGCACCCTACTTCACCAACTGCGTACGAGAGTACACAAACCGTTACCAGGAAGGCGTTTCCCCTGTGTGGCTACGCATTTACGTATGCGCCCCTCCACTGCGTATTCTTCTCATACACATCATCTTTGATCCTCTGCAGACAGCCGGGTTGACCGCGCCTCCTGTCCCTCCTCAAAGCATCTGTAAGAAGGGCATATACCTGGGCCAGGGCATCGTCCCCCGAACCCCATGGTGGAATGAGCTACCCACTTCGACACGACCCCGCTCACGACCTTTCACCGGCTCCTGCAGACCCGCCCCTGCAGACAGCACCTATACTCCCCAGGCTCTGACCAGTCCAGGGACCATTGCTTTTTATAGTGCCGGGGTCCCGTGAGTCTATCGTTGCCGATCACTGACTTCATTACAAGTTAACTTCTGCACTTACGTGTTCGCTGTATGTTTTCAATTAACTAGGGCAATGCATGTGCTAGATTTATTTAGGTGGTCGGGTCTGCACAGGTTTCGTCTTGTCTCCGCATTGCTAAATGCATAATGGCATCGGTAAAATATATAAATTGATTTATAACTGATTTAAAATGTTGCTTATGCACCTTCGTATCATAGTATTGTCCAGAGCCTGTATGGCCGTTTTGTGATTATTTGGATTATTGAGGATTTCACCTGGTGTTTCCAGCAGCTAATGAGAGGCAGCTCCAAAACCTGCAGACACTACAACACTCTGGAGGGGGAGAAGGAGCTGACCCCTGCCGACCCCTGCCCCATATCAACAATATTTTGGTTTATGAATCTGTGCAGATCTAATTACATGAAAAACAAACACATTCCAGGACAAAAACGTTGTCTTATTAGCTGATCATTGATTTGGAATATATATATACAGCATTATTATTAAATAAACATTTATTATGTATTAAATGTTTAATATATATTAAATGTTTAATATATATTATTAAACGCTTCTGTGAAATTCACTGTCAAACGTTGAGTCATTGCTGCAAACTACCATTTTGGTATTTAGAGAAAGTAAAACCTGGGCATTTGTCTTGCGACGTACAGCAAGCACCCTATCCTCACAGAGAAGACTTCAAACGGGTGCCAGCAGAAGCCGCAATACACACTGTTTGACTGTCCTATGTGTATCGTCTCTGTGAAACGGCTAACTTCTCCTGCCACGAATAAGCATTGCTGGGGGGACAGACAGGAAGGGTGGGCCCCTGCATGTAGACATACCCACACCCGCCTTCCCTCCCTCCCTCCCTCGCTCCCGAGTGCACCTTTCATAAACATGAATGCTGTCTCACCTCTGAAGAGTCATTACACCCAACGTCAGACTGGGGACTCAACAAAAGAATGGCTCTTTACAAAGAGAAGCCGCTTGAGCCAAATAAACGCCCTCAGCGCCGACCCCAAAACTGATGGGGGAAAACAGTGGATGCGATGCGGGAATCTGTCCGAGCATTTTCAAAACGTCCAGGGAGTGCAAAAAAAAACAACCCTTCAAAGCAGAGCTTCGACGAAACAAAGAAACATGCTGCCTTTGATCTACAAGTGAGCCGTCAAGTGAGTATACAAGAAAGGGTGGACTCTGAAGAACTTCAGGTCCATTCAAACGGTGTCGACAGGCAGCATTTGGGGCATCACCTGGGTGCATGGCCCAGGAATTGTGCCCAGGTTTACTGTTCACCTGGGGGTCAAGCAAAAAAACTTCTCATGCGCTCACATTGTCTCAAAGCAGGTAGGTCAGTGGTGCCTCAACGTACAAGCAGCGGGCCGGCAATTTAACTCAAACGTTCAAGAAACACTAACATCTATTAATTACATTAATTTGTTCATTCAATCATAAATGTGCTGATTTTAAAGGTTTGGCTTGGTATATTTGTTGTGTGTGCTGTAATGTGCAACAAATAAATACTGCATGATTAATATACATTTCTAGTTTATAGAACCAATCAGATCACAGCAAACAGTGCATGCTGCATCTAGACACAGAAGCTAATTGAGCCTAACTACTCACAGATTCTACCTGCTTTGTTTCCACCCCTATTTTGTATGAAGCCACAATTGTGCCTTCACTCGCTTGCCAAATTTAAACAAAATTAGAGCAAAAGCAAACCGTTGGGTCAAAGCTGGCATTTTTTATTTTATTCCACTCCACTAGGGGTCATGAAAGATCAAATCTCAGATGATCAGATGGAACCTGAAGCTCTTCCTGTCCCTGTGTTGACCTGACGTGGAAACTGGGTGCGGATTGGTCGCTGGACCGAGGTTTCAGAGGACATTGACTTAAAAATAAAAATAAATATTCAAAGCTTTAAATTTTGGCAAGGAAATGGCAAAAAAAATGCTTTTGTTTTACACAGCTCAAAACACAGATATGCAGATTTGGGGCTCGGGTTGAAGGAACCACGGCATTAACCACAGTGATTTGAAAACGGTTTTGTGTTTTTTTTTCCCCCGTGTCCTGACCAGACTGTGTTGATTACATCACCGCAAATCAACAGAAACCGAGCCCTTAGAAAGATTCAATCAAAGCTTGCCTTACAAAGCCATTATACTGGCACTGCGTTGTCCCCGCCAGTCAACCAAACTTCCTGCGGGAAAGGACTATGACGAAAAATTAGAAATGTAAACCCACCAGGTGATGTTTACTTTATGCATTTCCTTTCACTGTATGGTTAAAATGAGCAGTAGGCCTATTCCAGATGGAGGCTGGTTGTTCACTACTTTACACCTCGAACCAATAAATGGCTAATTTTCATTGGGAAAAAAAATATATATATTTCTTTTTTTAAAGGATCCTTGCTCTTTATGAAAATTTGATTAAATGGGGAAATTACTAAAAACAAAGTAATGCATTAGCATAATGCAATACTACAATGTATAATGGATTAACAGATAGGCCTAAATAGCTAGGTAGACATGCTGGCAGACGGACTGGAACGCAGACTGTATGTGATTGTGTGCCTTTAAAACAAAAGTTCCACGTTATACCTCGGTTTCGTGGTTATTAACCCACGCTCGCTCCTGCTCTGCGAATGTTCCGCTCGACCGTGACTCAGGTGGGCTGATGGAACGTTCCCTCCGAGGCTGCCCGTCAAACACTTCAGAGGAACGGGTTATCCTCCGTGTTAGCGGGATTATAATGGGGTGTTAGATAAACAGTGGACTAAATAAAGCATTAAATCTGGCCCGCTGATATTCCCTAGAAAACCTCTTTTAAGCACTAATCCTGCACTCAAACCACATGCAGGTAAATAGCCATTTAAAATCCCTCCTGCCGCTCTACCTCCTAAAGCCTGCTCGGTTTTTTTTCTCTCTTAATCGTGTGTAGTATTACAACAGAAGCTGGTCAGTTCGAATGCCGTGTAATTACATTACAAAGTGTCAAAATTAAATCACATACAAATAGACAATACATTTACGCGAAAATATAGTTTAACAATCATACGTCCGCACGCCTGCAAAGAAAAATGCTACTTTGATTTTTCTCGGCCGTTTTCGGATTAGTCGACAGATATTTATTAAAGTAATTACACACTCCAACAGGATTTAGCAATGCGGTGTAATCTTGATGTGTTAAACCATGAATAACCAGGAAACCCGCAGTTAGAAACGAGAGAAGTTGAATGGGTCACACCCTCGGCGCTTTCTGCTTCAGTATTTCAAGCCCGTCAAACGACTGTATGCTTGTTCGGTAAATGCATGGTTATGCAGTGACTAATCCTAATAGGACGGTGAGAAAATAACAGGTTTTCACGCATAATAATAATCGACATGTGTATTTTAATTTCTAATGCCGGGTGGCGGCAGACCAGGAAGGGTCAATTTATAGCACCTGTGGCGAATGTTGTTTGAAAGGTGGAGCAAAGCTAGACCAACTGCCGACTGTGTAAAAGTAGTCTTAGAACGCTCCTGTGTATTGTCCTTATATCGTCCGCGTGTTTAGTTAATTCCTAAACGCATGCAGTTATTTCAGGTGCTTAATTTATAGCGAGAGTTTATTTCACGAAGAAATACGAAATAGTTTGAAACTGTAAATATGTACTGGTGTTGAAGTGTATCGGAATTTCTATCTAGACACTATTCCTAATATATATATATATATGTGTGTGTGTGTGTGTGTGTGTGTGTGTGTGTGTGTGTGTGTGTGTGTGTGTGTGTG
>JAOYSI010007333.1:0-12203 GCA_025775065.1 Hiodon alosoides | reverse complement strand
AATTAAATGCTGCTGTCTGCTTGTATTATCGGCGCACTGGCTTGGCCTTGCAGTTAGGAAGGGTGGGGAGGGGGCAACTAGGACTAAAATAACATAAAATCAAAAACTTAGGCACACGCATAAGAAATCAAACATAAAACACATAGCCCTGCACCTTGACCGTTAGCACCCTCGACCAGTTAAACATAGCCCTGCACCTTGAACGTTGGCGCCCCCGACCAGTTAACCATAGCCCTGCACCTTGACCGTTAGCACCCCCGACCAGTAAAACATAGCCCTGCACCTTGAACGTTAGCACCCCCGACCAGTAAAACATAGCCCTGCACCTTGACCGTTAGCATCCCCGACCAGTCGAGGACACAGGTACAGTACCCACCACTGAAGGCTACTTAGGGCTTTTCCCAGATAGATGGACTGGGCCTCATCTGACAGCTGCCAGGAATGCAGGGCACGGACCGAAACGCTGAGAAAGAAACAAAAGGCACCCCAGGACAAAGCTAAATCAATGCTCTCTAAACACCCCCAGCACTCGTCTTTAATCTCACCGTGTCCTTTCCTCCGTTTGTCCCTATCTTTAACAGCCTTTGTTCTTTTCAGTCACCTGGGGCCACTTCCATTCCATTCGCTCTGCTCTCCAATCCAAGAACTGGAAACAAAGAGAATCACAGATATGATAAAATTCATCAACTAATTACCATAATTTATCATCAGAGAAAAAACGCTTCCTTGTGTGACAGGAGCCGGGGAAGAAAAGCTGTAACCGCGTTTAGCGATTAAAATCCTTTCATTGTGTCTCAACGCCATCGCCAGCAAGGACGCTCAAAGGACTTTACGCTAAGTTGCTTTGTGAGCTGACTTCACGTTGAAGCAAGGAAAGCCACTTTGAGTAGACTTGGAACAAAAACAATTATTTGCTCTGACTGAAAACTAAAACTTCGCCTCAGGTCAATTTACCTGTCCAGGAGTTGCTAATGTGGCCTTTAATTTTGTATATGGGTCTTTTTTTTTTTTTATACACACAAATATTTAGGATATCTCAATGTATTTTCAAAAACATAACTTATAAAAAAATAATGTTTTTTTTAAATGAATTTTCAAATAGCTCTACATTACTGTAAAGATTCTTAAAAATCTTTAAATACACATTTGACCGAGTTCTGATCTGACAATAAACCGCATCAGGACTGACAAACAGACAAATTTAAAGTTCTTTAAAAGAAGCCTTTATAAGAATAACTTAATTGGAAAGGCAGCATTTGTTTAAACACAGCTCTTTTTAAATACGGTGCTTTTTATTCTGAAATAAAAGTAATGAAACACTGAATTAATGCATACTAATTGATACGTAATCCATAGCCGTTTATGTAGCGTGTATTATATCCAAATAGGCAAGATGACGGAGTGACAGCAGAGGAGAACATGGAGATGCCCAGACAGACTGAGACAGAGAGACATCAGAGAGGATGCAGAGACAGACAGAATGACAGCAGAGAGGATTCAAAGACAGACAGACAGACATCAAAGAGGATGCAGAGACAGACCGAATGACCGCAGAGAGGATTCAAAGACAGACAGACAGATAGACAGTGACAGCAGAGAAGATGCAGAGACAGATAGACAGACATCAAAGAGGATGCAGAGACAGACAGACAGATAGACAGAGACAGCAGAGAGGATGCAGAGACAGACAGACAGATAGACAGAGACAGCAGAGAGGATGCAGCGACAGACAGACAGACAGACAGACAGACAGACAGAGTGACAGCAGAAAAAAAGCAGAGACAGACAGGACAACAGGGAGGCAACAGAGGCACAACTTAATGTGTGAGGTCTCCGGAGGTGTTTTTACTTCCTGTGTTTGTCTTTAAAAGGAGCTAGCTCTGGTGACAAACCTGCTCCAGAATCTGACAGCCAATCTGACCCTCCAGCTACACCACCAATTGAACGAAGGCTGACTTCGGCAGAGAAATACTGTAAAATTACTGTAAAAAAATCTTCTCAGATACAGAGACACTGTGGTTTCACAGGAACAGCAACAGTTCATATGACAGAATGCTCCTCTTGTTGCTGAGGCTGCAGGGTAGTCTACCCCAATGCCCTGGTGTTTTCAGATTGTTTCTGTTCTGGTGATGTTCAGTGCCTCTATACTTTAAATTCAGTTAAAGTACATCGTTTTTACATAAATATAATAACTAGAGTACATAATTAGTACATCAGAATAATAATTATTTTATTATATAACAGCTTTTCTGAAATATTTTTTAAATGGGTTACACCTACAAGGTGGAAGCTTATACAACTGTGACATAAAGTTATCGATTATTTATGTGTATGTTACAATAAGTTGTTCTTTGCTTATATGCCATAATTCATTTTAAGTTCAATTTGAGTGCCAATACGTTATATCACTGCGAGACAGCAAAAACACGTCCTTAAACGTTACATTTGTTATGTTGCCAACGGCAGGCGGGAATGTGTCGTTCCAGCCATGTAAAACCTGGATCTCCCATTCCATAGTGACGACATTACAGACGTAGCTTAAGGGTCTTAAGAGCTTAGCGATTTCAGAATGAGCTTTCTCATCCATTAGCTTTACTTCAGATCATCGCCACAAAGACGTGCATGTTACAAGATAACCATTTGCCTCTGTCATATATATATACCTTTCGCATAATATTAAATTGATAACACGGGAATGTATGCTCATTAATTTTTTTTAGGTTATTGTAATTATGTTAATGTTACTTCAGCACTGAAAGCGAGATTTGCTGCGCTCCACAATAATTACCGATGTCCTTTCAGCTGTAAATTACTGTTGACTTTGCAAGCGCTGATATGTAGGTGCTGGCGCCTGAGGGCGCCTCCGTGCCTCCTCCGTGCCGCTTCATTGAGACATCGCGTCGCATCCCTTATTGATTCTGGTGGATGCTTCTCATTAATGACTCATAGGACGGAAATGAGGAATGGCTTTCTGACGGAGCTAATAAGCAGAAAAAGATAAATGTCCCCGAATGACAACTTTCTGTTGTCCTCCTTGTGCTTGAAATCCGATATGGGCCTTTGTCGACGAGCCTTAAAAACAATGGGGCGCCATCAAAAGGACGCGGCCGAGGCAGTCGGACACCTGGAGCTGACCCAGTGACCTTGTCGCCAACTGTCAGAACTCCTGCCACACACCCCGGGGTCGCAAAGCTTCACACAACCAGGGGCGTCACACAACGGTGGTACTGACTACCCAGGGCCCCAAGGGCGGGGCGGGGGGGCTCGGAAAGCTTGGAATTAAAATTTGTGGGAGATTGCCATCTCTTCATGGGGCCCAAAATTCTGCACACAGAAGCCCCTGCACACAACCAACGTTATCCTCCTTCATGGACTGCTGAAGAGTTTGCATTAGCCATGAATTTTAATGCAGAGATTCAAATCTTGAATAAATGGACTGTTGGCAAGAATCAGTCTACAGCCAGACGTTTCCTTGCCAGTGAGTTATGGCTTAATTTCCACCTGATGGTAGGAAGCGCAGTTTAAATGAAGACGGGCGGGCCTTATTCAATGGTCGATTAAGATCCCCTTTTCATCATTGTGATCACAGACCTTTTTGTTTTTTGTTTCCGTCGTTTAGTGCATCGGATGCCTCCCAAGACTCTGAAATAAATAACAGTCTTAATCAATAGTGTAGAGACAGGACTAGTATCGGCAGTAATACAGGGTCAACTTAGGATGAAACTTTATTCGCTGGATGTTAAGGCCAAAAAGAAAAGTACATTTTGTTTTAGGGGGAGTCAATACAACGCTCCTGCACGTTCACAACCTTATTGAACAGTCCCTCACAAAATAATACAGGAAAGCACAATGGCACAAATTCTCATTGTATCACATGCGTTACAACAATGCAAATTTACAGGGTATGTTTCTACAAAGTTTTTAAACGTATTGACTCATAACTCGCGATTTTAGTAGAAACCAAATCCTTCGACTCAAGAGTGCCTCCCTGTGGTCATAAAACGTAATCCCAGCTCTTAAAATCTAATACTTAACGGTTGTTTGTTCGGGTAGAGAGGGTACAGAAAGGAAATCGCCAAGGGGAAAAAAGCAGGGATTTAAAGGAGAATTATGTAATTGAACTGTTAATCTCACGAACAAAGCGGTTGATTTGTAATATTTTTCATAATGATAGCCAATATGAGAAACCCCAAGTCAATAACATTATGCATCTGTTATGTTGGCTTAGTACAAGTAAAACCAGAATCTTTCACTTCAGATTGCTTTAAAATTCATACATGAGACCGTGCAAGAAGGAATTGATTCGGTAAAATGTTTTTCTTAGATTTGACATTTACAAATTCTAGTATCGCTCGGTTTCCCGCAGTAGGGCTCCGAACATCAACCCTGTGTTTGGAACATGCGGCGTCGCATTGTATTTTCTCAGAGCACCTGCGAGAAGTTTTATTCAAGCGCAATGTGGATCCATTTATGTTCAGGTCACACAGCGGAGAGCATTTATCTTCCAGCCAGGTTCAGGCTCTGGGGGGGAATGCTGGTTAATGCGATTCCTGCGGCCCTTCGGACGCAAAGCAATTTTCAGAAAAGCAATTATTCAGTCAAACCGTGGCGAAGGCTAGGGCGGTCAAGTTAGACATAACTCGCCGGTGGAGTGGGGTGGGGGGCGGAGGAATCAGACGAGTGGGTGTATTCATCTGTATCACCCTCGCCGCGAAGCGATAATGACGGAAAAAAGACAAAATTCCGGGCACAGAAAGTGTCTTAAGTTCAGTCGCGTTTATGGGGGTTGCAGGGTTACTGGTCCTGTCAAACTGTGGACAAAGTGCAATTGCTTTAGAGACGTTGCAGTTAAACATTCGTCAAAGCAATCGGATTCAATAAAAAATAAAATAATGACTAAATTAGTTGAATTAAGAAGAAGTACGTTAGACAACAGCTTCTACATATCGAAACAAAGAAATACATTTGTTAACCATTTACAAAAGTTTAAGTAAAACAAAACCGTTTGCAATGAGGAGGTTCCGAAATGTTGGTACGCTTGTTTTTTCTGTGTAAAATTAGCCGGTCGCTTGGAGCGTAGCTAAGGATCGTACTAAACCGAACCCGGGTAGCAGGTGAGTTAGACTGGCCGGTCGATAAGCAGGTGTGTATGATTACTACGGCTCACTCGGACCTCCGCTCTCCAACCTTCATTAGCCCTTGTGCTTCTTGAAGAGGGCATACAGAACCTTTAGAGTGGCAGTCGGGTCTTGGGAAACTATATCTGTCGAGAAACAAGAAGAAATTAATCTTTCGTAACACGCAGTAAACTCAAAACTGTGCCGCCACTTTGAGCAGGATTAATTAGATTGTATTCAAGTATGGTATTACACATTACTGCTCTCAGGTGTGGCCTTAATAAGCGCTGCTGATCTGTGGGTTTAAATTCGTTGCCATGAAGGTATTAGCTCCCACGACGTGTCCTCTGCCGTTTTGTTAACAGACTAAACCCTGAGGCATCCGGTTTTCCTGGTTTCTTGGTGCTATTTTGCAGTGCTCTTAAGTCTCAGTGGATAAGGGTGTCAGCCGAATGAATAATACGAAGAAGCCACTTTTTAATGAATGCTGTTTGCCATTGGGTTTCAAAAGGTGAGATTCCTCATTATTTTAAGGGGGATTTGTTAATTTATAATTGTTAATTAGTAGGAAACGCTAAATGTCTTTAATTTGCACGTGGCTCCAAGGGAAAATGAATGTTTCCGGTCCAAACATAAATCCGTAAGATGAGAACCGTTAACCAGCAAGCAAATTGTCTTGGTTTTTCTGCAATGATCAAAAGGCTGTCAGGCATATTCTAGAATAGCATGGGATCAAATCAAGCACTGATAAAGATGTTAAAAAGCACGCACGCACGCAGACACACACGCGCGTAAAAAAACCATTGATGTTTTCAGAGCACACACACTTTCATGATTTAGCGCTTGTGTTCCCGTTCTGTACCCCGAGCCACATTTCAATTTGACTGTCCATATTGATCCGGTGCACTAAAAGTCAACATGATTTTACGTTTTTCATTTTGTTTTTTCTGCAAGCAGAAAGGAATAAATTCACAGAGGGCTCTGAAAGAGAATAGGTGAATGAATTATTATGGCCCCTAGGACGGTGATACACTCAGACCTGTCTACTTCCTGAAAAATGTCATATTTATATTCCAAAGCAATTCCGTCCAAATTTCACCACAATGACATGCCCCATGATAAGGAATTGTTTGAATAAACTGTATAAATCCTTTTTTATCCCCCGTGACAGTATCGAAAAAAAACTTCACGATTGCGTGCCAAAAAACACATTTAATTTTAATAAAAACACAGAAAATTCTGATTGATTTTTTAAAAACTGTCTCAATGTGATACAACACAATTTTTTCAGGATGCTTTTAGATCCTTTCATGGGTCTTTGGTTGAAAGCCTCTCCTTGGCAGCTCCAGCTAATATCAGGCACGGATCTTTCGTGGTTGCACGGGGGGCACCTAATTGGCACCCCGGGTCCCCCCCCCCCCAATTTTCAATGCCTCTTAGTGATGTCAATCATCAGTACTTTTGGGTGACCCCCCAATTTAACTGTTGTTCCCCACTGTGCCCCCCAGAAAATAATCTGGATCCGCCGCTGCCTAATATTCACAATTGCCAAGTCTCTCCTTGGATACACACAAAACAAGACTGAGACAATCACAGCGCATGTGCCCCCTATTGGCAGCCTTCGGTAATTGGTTATTGGCAGTTACTTACCTTGGGGATCGACGTTTGACACGTGTACCTCTCGATCGTTCAGGAGATCCAGTGCCAGCGTCACGTTTTGCACCTGGGCCAGGTAGAGGTAAGTATGATGTACAGGTGAGGAGTGAAACACCAACATCACCAAGAATATAACATGTATGTTAACTACCAGGACCGACGTTAGTAAGCCCAGTATGCCACAATATCTTTATTAGAATCAGCGCACAGTACCCTCTTGTGCACTAAACCATTACCCTTCACAACCATGTCGTTAGAGCACTGTGAAAAGAGTTTCAGTCACACAGTGTCTTTGAGGAAATGAAACATCCGTTTGTAAGAGCTGTGTAAAAAAAAAAAAAAAAAAATGCAGAAAGAAACGGATATGTTTTCCTAGGGCACTGGAAGTGCATGTAAAACCTCACAAAATTGCCCCATTAAACTCAATAATTGGTTGCACCAACAATAACTGCAACCGAACGCTTCCTGTAGGGTCCAGAGGGTAATTTGGTCCACTCCTCTGCTTTGTTTGTGGGTTTTGGAACATAAAATGCTTGTTTCGGACACTCAATGTCTAGGCCTTCCTCACCAAACAGATGAAACGAGCGCTACATTTTTGTCATTTATTTGATCTCAGACTGTTGTTATATACTACTATAACCCGCGAAAAAGAGCTGACCAAACTCAATGAGAAAAATGGGCAGAAGTGCCTAAACTCAGAGTGAAAATGCTTTTCAATTTCTGCACCAGCATCCACATGCACTGAAATAGATTCTCGTTGACTGAACGGTTTATGAATCGAACGTGTTTTTGGATCACTGCTAACTCAAAGCCGATGTCTGTGATTACATTCTAGGGCCATTTGAATGGCTCCGACACTTAAACTAATGTTTTCTTCACCACATTTCAATGGTCCAGGGGAACTATTTGAAATGGCGCTAATTGAAACTATACAATTTTCATGAAATAGTGACACGTAATAAATCAATGGTGGAGATTAGATTTGCAAGATGATTACGTTGCGGTTTCGCTGCCGGAACAAGCGGTGTACAATCAGGAACATACCCGCAGAACAGAAAATCTGTTATTACTGTTTGGCTTCCCTGTAAAAACCTTGCAGAAGTCTCTCACCATTTCAGAGTTGTTGGTGGGCGTGAGGTGAAAGTCAAACAGTGGGACAAAATATCCCTCCACCTGCCCAACCAGCAAGATCAGGATTACTCCATCTGCAAACTGGACCAAACGAGAAACTTATGTGTCAAGGTCACTGTAATCCAGCAAGTCTCCTTGTCTCAAAGCAGTTCAGTTTCAGTAAGTTCCATTCTTTACTTCACTGATTTCCCAGTGTGATATTCACACCCGATTATTTGAAAATTATTTGAAAGCTAATTCGAAATCAGAGCTTTTAATTGTGCTTTAGGAATGATACATTTTATTCCTCTGTTTACATAAAATATGTAAAACGATCAGAACAGTAAAATATAAATGACATATTTTAAATAACGTGCAAAATATAATATATAATTTTAATACTGCTAACGAAGAGCCATCGCGTTTTCCCTAGCAGTAGAATGTAGTGCTCCTGTTTCAGCACATGGGCCTTTTGTGACACTGACATACCTGTCTCTCCATGTCGGTCACCTCCACACCCAGAGGGGAAATTATCTTGTTAACAAAGTGCAGGATGGCCTGTGGTTTGGGGAGGAAAGCAGTGGACGGGGTCAGCCCACACGTAACCCGCCGCTTCTGTCCGGCCGGCTGACACCGTCGATCTCGGCTTCTCGGACAGCGAGGTACAAGGCCCCCCTCCAGCCAGAGGCGCAGGGCCGCGGGGGGCCTTGTACTGTGCTGCGTTTACAGCAGACTGATGCCACGCGAATGCGGTTTACCTTCTTCACCGTGTTGATTTTGTGGGAGTCTAACTTCAGGAGCTGGTCGATGGGGTCTCCGCCTACAGGCGGGGACAGTGTGGGGTGAGTGGGGCCTCATCTGACGCTAGGCACTTGTCTGAAAGGCTGGCCAACTAATTCAGCAAAACTTACTTTTTGAATCGTTTGTATCTTCTGCATTATCCCTGAGAGGGGAAAAGGCAGGAGACAGATGAAGAACTAACCCCTCATGGGATTCATCATAGTCGATTTAAGGAAGCAAACGCTTGAACTTATAATCACCTTTGTTCAGTAACATATTCGAGGTGTGTTTCTGACTTGAAGCCACTCTTGTCAACCTGTTGACGGAGGTGAGGAGGTGAGGAGGTGAAGAGTTGAGGAGGACCATTTTAGCTCGTGTGAAGGCGCAGCCCTCTGGGTTTGCACTTGCCTGGAGATTCAGAACCTCTACGAAGACATTGGAGGGCAGCTCCAGCTCGGGCTGGAAGCGCTTCACCATGGCGACCAGCAGGTGTAAGGTGGCTAGCAGGTCTTTGGAGTGAATAACTGACAGGGAGGAGGAGGAGAGGGGGCAGAATCAAGGAGGACTCCGGTTGTTAGTTTTAGTCGTTGGTAAGTAACCTCGGCCGGCGTGTCATGATTATCCACCCCAGTGGTGGACACTGCTCACATCCAGCAGCAGGTGAGCAGTAATCTCACAGAGGCTGACTGATCGCTTGCAGCAGCTTGGTCGTGGCGTTCAGAGACTCACGTTTCACGCTCCACTTCCGGGACGCCTCATCCTGCATGCCGAGGCTCTCGTTCAGGGCCTCTAGGATGATCTCCAACTTCCGTAGCTGAGCAGCTGTGGTCACTGCGATCTCCTCCACAAACAACCGCACTCTGGTTAACCTGTCTGGGTTAGCCACACACACACACAGACACATAGCTGTGGTCACTGCAATCTCCTCCACAAACAACCGTACTCCCGCTAACCTGTCTGGGTTAGCCACACACACATAGACACACAGCTGTGGTCACTGCGATCTCTTCCACAAACAACCGCACTCCAGTTAACCTGTCTGGGTCTCCAGCCTCTCACCATGTAAAGCCAGCCTCTCACCATGTAAAGCCAGCCTCTTACCCAGGAGGTGATGGAGTATCAGTCCATCATAGAGGTCCTCCTCCAGGCTCTGCACTACGATGTGCTCTGGTTTCAGAGTGCCGTTGATCCAGTCCACCAGGACCTGCCATGCAGGTGGACAGTCAGTGGCTGGTTCCCTGCCCCTAGGACAGAAAACTTAACTGCTGTCCAGCGCAAAGGCAGGAAAGGCCTCCATAATGCCAAGCAGAAGGACGCGCTTAACATTAATTTTCATCAGGCAGTTGCCATGTCAACAGGTTAACGACGCGTTCCGTTCGGAAAAGCGCAGTCACCCACACCCCTTTCCAAACGTGTACCCGCACCTTTGCATCTAAACCTCGCGCGGATGACCCCCCCGCAGAAAAAATAAAAAAACTTCAGCCGGCCTTTTAAAAGAGGCCTTGGAGTGACTGCCATGTCTCCACATCTTTTTGATCAATACCTCCCTACAAAGACTCTCCAAAAAGATCGATTTTTACAGAAGAGACGGCCTTCATTAAAAATACAGAAGGCCTTTCCTTTTCATGTGTCTGCACCGTCACATCTCCGGTTTCTACTGGGGCTTTACTTTTATGTCTCAGAGTAATGAAAAAATCAGTGGGTCCCCCCCAGATAAACAGTGTAAAACTCTTGAGACCCTGGACCTCATTAAAATGTTTTTTTAACCTCAAGAACAGGCGTCTCAACCTCAACGTTACAGAGACCTCTCAGTTGTCTCATGGTCACATAATCACGGCTGCCGGGCGCTTACCTTTTTCAGCCTCTCCAAATTGGGGTCCTTCAGATATTTTGGCTGAATAAGTTTGGTCTTTTCACCTGCACATCGAATTCACACCGAAAAAGACAATAAATCCAGAAAAGATATTAAACCCGATTTTAAACACACAGAGACTGCGGTTTACACCGGATTAGTGAGGAGTCTACTTGTCTGTTTAATATGCACTTAACCTAGGCCTAGCAATGTGATCCATGCCACATTCATACAGTGAAAAATTGGCATTATTTCCTATTATTTTATGTAGGGTGTTTGGACGTAATAAGTGAATCGGTCTTAAACGTTATGAAATCAGTGTGAAAACTAGTATTCAAACCTAAGGGAACTTTAACTGTATGGAAAATGGCTTGCAGAAGACAGAGACACTTTAAAGGCAGGTCTAAAGTGAGAACCCTTGTGGAGGAGAAATACGTGTGCGCGTGTGTACCGATTAAATAAGGGTGGATGAAAGGTGATCCGGAGGCCCGTTTGGGCCTGGGACCCCCCTCATGTCATGTTTCGGCCTGGGTGACTCACCCTGCAGGACATCCACTTGGTTCTGAGTCCTGCTCTCAAGCTCGGCCTGCCCGTAGCTGGTACCCGGGTCCATCCTCACCACAGAGCACACAGAACCAACCCGCTTTTCTAAATCATTTTAAAAGCACAGTTGATTTTTTTACTTAAAGGGACACTACATCTACGTGTTTTTTTTTTCTGACTGGATCCACAACACACCAAATTTCGACTACAAAGCTGAACACAACCAGCGTTTCTTTCTTCTCTCTTCCGAAGGCACGGCTAGATCAAGACTTTTTGTATTTGTCAAGCATGCCCGCAGAGCCCCCCCACAGGAAGGTCAACGGTTTCAGAGCCCACAGATACAGCACAGAACGCTACGGCAAACCGCCGTGTCTGGGCGTGGACAGGATGCGGAGAGATGACCAATCTATCCAACAGGCTTCCTGAGTGAGGAGTTTCACCTCTACGCTGGTCCGTGCCGTCGTCACAGGCCTGACAAGCATTCGGTGACCCAGAGAGAGAGAGAGAGAGAGTACAGTCGTCACCAATGACCTTACCTTTAGTGAATCTGAAACTTGTCTGAAGAAAGAGAGGAGCAGAGCTATTTCAGACCTCTACTCCAGAAATACAGAAACCATATTTCAAAAGTGTAAAAAAATAAAAATAATTAGGAACACAGGAAAATATCTGAATTAATTAATACAGACATGCAGCCAGACAAGGTTTCGATTAAACTGAACAGATTGGTACAGCAGTTTGGAATCGCACCGACGTTTGAGAACGAGCCCTGTTTTTCTTTCTTTCTACAAAAGCAGAGAGGAACCCGGTAGTGACGAGATGAGAACTTCCTCCTTCTACGCTGTGGTTTTGCACGCAGACTGCCGATTCCATCCTGAGTGAGGCCAGGCGAACGCCGTCGCGCTCGTAACCCACTGTGGCTCAAACCAGGGAAATCGAGATAAGCCTCTAAGGGCTGCGAATACCTACAGACATGGCTGACACTGCATCAAATGCGGTGACGCCTGAAAGTCAATTAACTAAAAATGCATTGAAGATCAGATGCGTCCACAGCCAATGCTGACGTTTTTAAAAATGTATACACGCACACACACACACACACACACACACACACACACACACACACACACACACACACACACACACAC